>CAKNXH010057872.1:0-26415 GCA_932178445.1 Andricus quercusramuli
AATGTTTGTAAAATAAGATTTATGAAAACTGACAAAATATTGAGGGTTATTTCAAAATTGTAGAGTTTTCTCGAAAACAGTGAAGGTTATGTGAATGTAGGTAAAAATAAAGTTATCTTACATTACCCTGTTGCAGAAAGACGTGAATTTGTTGTTTGAATAAAAATTATATATTATGTTAACTCCAAGCTTTTTTTCGTAAAATGACTTCGAAATTGACAGAATATCTAGAAGTTTAACGAGGAGAGACGAACAGTGGCACATAGATCTTTAGAAACCTGAAATATTCGCAAGGAACTTGATCTATGTTCAACTGTTCATCTCTCCTCGTTGAACTCCTCGATATTCTGTCAATTTGGAAGGAATTTCTAGAAAAAATGCTTGGAGTTGGCACAATATTTCAAAATTTTTGAGTTTCCTCGAAACCAATAAAGGTTATGTGAAGACTGATGAATTTTTAATTAAGAGTTAAAAGACACTAGAGCATCATACGCGCGCTCCGCGCGCGACCAACTTGTTTGCATTTAATTCTTTTATTTGGAAATGAAGTTCAATAAAATACCATGAAATTAATTTTTACTTCAATAATTTTGATTTGTACACGGCTTCGCATGGATACCCTCTCACGATGCAGAATGAATAATTTTGCAACTCTAAACATTTTCATGCAACTTTGGAAAAAAACCTATAAATGTCGGCGCATACAAATTTTCATAGTAATACACAGTAAATAATCTCGACTCGAGAAGAGTCCAGATGTCAAGCCATTTCCAGCGTGCATAGCACTCGGATGGATGACCTTCTGAGACGTGTACGACAGTGTTGTGTATTCGCTAACGTTTTAACCTCGGTTTTAATTAATGTCGAGCAGGAGGTTTGACGGGAGGGTTTTTTCGACAAATTGCGAAACTCATAATTTGCTCATTAAAATATTTTAAATAATTAATAAATCTTGGAAACTTGAAGAACATAATGAAGTCATCGGAAAGATATTCTTAGTTAATTCTGTAGAAAAATTCGTTGAAAATAAGAAAAATAATATTAATAATAAATAAAATAAAAATAAAATAATATAATAATAATATAACAAAATATTCGTTGTAAAATAACCAAATTCTGATTTTTCTTATGTTTGTTTAAATATTTAAATATTCTTGTGAATTTATAAAACAACATAGAAAAGAGCATCGGAAAGACAATCTTAGTTGACTCCGTAAGGAGTCAACTTTTTCCTTTCAAAAGGAATTCCTTCTGAAAAATACCCAAACTTTGAATATGTTTATGAAAAATATTTCAATAATGAATAATTATTGTGAATGTGGAAAGTAATGTACGAAATTCTTATTTGAAAGTAAACCAAACTCTGAATGTTTATGAAAATTATTTAAATGATTAATAATTATTATAAATTTGCGAAGTATGTTAGGAAATAGTCTTCGAAAAGACATTCTTAGTTGCCTCCGATTTGCTGATAAAAATTCTTCAAATAATTAATAATACTTGTGAATTCAAAAAGTATCACATAAAAAAGTTATCGAAAATATATTCTTAGTTGATTAATTCTCTGAGAAAATGTAGCCTGTTGGTTGATAAATAACTAAACTCTGAATTTGTTCATGTGAATTGTTTAAATAATTAATAATTCTTGTAAATTGACAAAGCAACATAGAATAGAGTCATCAAAAAGACATTGTTATTTGAATCCGTGAACAAATTGTTTCTATTCCTTGAAAAATACCCAAAGTCTAATTTTGTTTATGAAAACTGTTTGAATAAATAATAATTATTGCAAAAGTGCAACGTAATATAGGAAAGTCTTATTAAAAATACGTACTTTCTTGCTTCCGTAAACAAATTGAGCCTACTCGTTGAAAAATGGTAGAACTCTCAATTTGTTTATGAAAATTGTTTAAATAATAATTAATTCTTTAAAATTTGCAGAGCATTATAGAAACATATGACTGGAAAGATATTCTTATCTAATTCTGTACAAAATTGAGCCTATTCGTTGAAAAATAGACAAAATATAAATTTTTAAATTTAAAATGTTTAAATAATTAATAATTATTGTAAATTTGCAAATTACCGTAGAAAAGAGTTACTGGAAATAGATTCTTAGTGATCCCGTAAACAGACTGAGCCCATTCATTGAAAAATGTCCGAACTCTTAATTTGTTGAAATAATTAATAATTATTGTAAATCTACAAAACATCATTAAAAAAAACATCAGAAAGATATTCTTAGTTAATTCTGCAAAAACCTGAGCCTATTTGCTGAAAAATAGCCAAATTCTGAATTTTTTATGAAAATTGTTTAAATTGTTCGGAAAGATATTGTTGGTTAATTCTGCAAAAAAGTGAGCCTATTCGCTGAAAAATAGCCAAATTCAGAATTTCTTTTGGAATTGTGCTTATTCTTTGAAAAACAGCCAAACTCTGAATATGTTCATGAAAATTGTTGAAATAATTAATAATTATTATATATTTGCAAAGTATAGTAGGAAATAGTTATTCGAATTACATTCTTCCTTGATACCCTGAACTAATTTATCCTATTCGTTGAAAAAAGACCATGCTCATAATTTCTTTCTGAAAATTGTTTAAATAATTAATAATTCTTTGAAATTGGCAAAGCATCATACAAAAAAGCCATCGGAATGATATTCTTAGTTAATTCCGTAAAAAGAGTAGCCTATTTGTTAAAAAATAGCAAAACACTGAATTTGTTTATGAACATTGTTTGAATTATTATTAATTCTTGTAAAGACCCCGCACACATCTATGGAAAATATGGTCCCGGTCAAATTGGCTGAAACTGTGGTATAATGTAGTTTATAATATCCTGATCAAATAAAGTCCTTAGACACTGGGTCCAAGAAACGCTAGGTTTCGAGATAGAATGGACAAAATGTCACTTTTCATGGACGCGAGAGGAGTTTCACGGACCCTCGAGGACATGTCATGAATTGACATGTCACATGACATGGCATGCCATGACACATGAGATGACACATTACATGACACATGACACGTGACATGACATGATATGACGCATGACATGTCACATAGCATAACAAATGACACATGACATGACACGCATCATCACAAATGACATGAAACATGACAAGAGACATGAAATGCCAGATGACATATGACACATTACATGACATGCCAAAACACATGACACGTGAAATGACATTTCATGTTATTTCGTGTTATGTGCTATGTCATGTATCATGTCGTGCCATGTGTAATGTCATATCTTGCCATTTTGCGTCATATCATGTCTCGTGTCATACCACACATGACACATGGAACATGATACATGACATATAACACATGACATAATATGTAATGATACATGACATATGACACATGACATATAACACATGACATAACATGGCATATGGCACATGGCATGACATAACACATGGAACATGAAAGGACATGACATCTCAAGTCATGTCGTGTTATGTGCCATGCCATGTCATGTGTCATATGTCATGTGATGTGATGTCATGGCATTTCATGTCACGCTATGTCGTTTCATGTCATGTCATCTCATCTCATGTGTCAAGTAACATGTCATGTCATCTCATGCCATCTCGCGTGTCAAGTGACATGTCATGTGTCTCGTTTTGTGTCGTGTCTTGTGTCTTGTCTTGTGTCTTGTCTTGTGTCATTTCTTGTGTCATTTGTGTCACGTCTTGAGTCACGCCATGTGACATGTCATGTCATGTCATGCGTCATGTAATGTCATACGTTATGTCATCTCATGTATCATGTCATGTCATGCTTCATGTTACATGTCATGTGATCTGTCATGTCATGTTTCATGTTACATGTCATGTGATCTGTTATGTTATGGCATTCCATGTCATGTGACATGTAATTTTATGCCATGTCCTCGAGGGTCCGTGGAACTCCTCTCGCGTCCATGAAAAGTGACATTTGGTCCCTCCTATCTCGAAACCTGGCGTTTTTTGGACCTAGTGTCTCAGGACTTTATTTGATCAGGATATTATAAACTACATTATACCACAGTTTCAGCCAATTTGACCGGGACCATATTTTCCATAGATGTGTACGGGGTTCTTTACAAAACAACATAGAAAAGGGTGATCATAAAAAATTTTATAGCATTATAGAAAAAAAGTAATCGGAAAGATATTCTTGGTTAATTCTATAAAAAAATTTAGCTTATTCGTTGAAAATAGCCAAAATCAGAATTTGTAAAAAAACATAGAAAAAGAGTCTTCTGAAAAACATACTATTGTAACCGTAAACAAATTGAACCTACTCGTTGAAAAATGGTCAAACTCTCAATTTGTTTAAAAAAATTGTTTAAATAATAATTAATTCTTTGAAATTTGCAGAGCATTATAGAAATATATCACCGGTAAGATATTCTTATCTAATTCTCTACAAAATTTAGCATATTCGTTGAAAAATAGCCTAACTTAAAATTTTGTAATCTAAATTGTTTAAGTAATTATTAATTCTTGCAAATTTACAAAACATAGTAAAGAGTCATCGGAAAGACTTTTCTCAGCGATCTACGAGTCCATACCTAAAACTGAATATAACTGGATTGAAATTAAAACTGAAATGGAAACTAAGCCTTAAGGTGCAGTCCCATGTGGGCAGGAAGCGCCGGCGTAAAGCAGAAACTCATAAGAGTGAAAAAGACGGACAGATCTATTTGTCTCTTTCACTCTCATGAGCTTCTGCTTTACGCCGACGTTTTCTGCCCACATGAGACGCCAGCCTTATGCCTACTCATAACTAAGTAACTCTCGAATGTAACGTCCAATAACTGAGCGCCAAAAAGAACGACCAATCACCAATCTCCAGGGAAAATCACGATCAATTAGGGAAAAGAACATAACCATCTCACTCACTCACCCTAAGTTAAATACGCATCACAAATGATTTTGAATTACTTATTATTAAGGGCTCTTTCACACGATTGCAGATCAGCAAATTGCATGTAGATTGCCCACAGGAACGAAAAGGACAGACTGTTCTCCATCTCTTACACTCTTGTGGACTTTCTGCATGCAATCTAATGATCTGAAATCGTGTGAAAGGTACCTGAGTCTGATGTATAATATTTTAGAAATAAAATTGGAAACATAAGAAAGCAGATTTTTTATGATTAACAATGAAAAGTTCTGTGTCACTAAGTAAATAGTAACAAAAAACGAAACGAATGACAATTTGAATTTCGCTGGCTATGAGTGGCATTAACGTTCACGTGACTCGACAGCCAATCAGATGGCGAATAAAAAGGCTTATCAGCTAACTTCATGTGTTAACTCACTATTTTTACTTAGTGATGATATAAATGTATACATAAAATCGGAAGCCTTAAAAATTAATTAATTTAAAATTAAAATCCTTAAAAAGTCAGGATTTCAAATTTATTCTTTCAAAATTGGACAAGTTATATAATGTAGTAAAAATTTCATATTTGAGCCACTCAAAAGCATACAAAGCTACTAGCCCGTATATTGGTTTTCACGAAAATTTGGGGTTGCTTTTTCTAAATGAAATAAAAGAATAAATTCGCAGAATAAAACAATACAAATTAACGATTCAATATTGAAAAATTCCAACTTACTCATCATAGGGCTCGTCATACGGCGTTAAAGCTTTAATAGAAAATATCTCTCAAATTAATAAAGATAAGTTATTTTCAATATAGTTCTTAAAATTCATCGTGGTTTCCACTGTAATTTCAAATGAGTTAAAAGCCATGATAATCTCAACATATGAACAAAAATATTTAAAATACAAAAAATATATTTTTTTGCGTCAAATTTACCGATATACTCGTATTATTCTTGCAAATGTGCACACTTTTCATCTTCTGTAATTTTCTCTAAAAACAATCTTTTGAATGTTATTACATATATTATCCTTTTGATTTTAGAGAAAATTGCAATTGATGAAATTTGTCCAGATTTAAAAAAAAAATTTGATGTAAACATTTATTTTGTGTATTCTCATTATTGTTGGCAATTTATGAAGATTATTGTGGTTTATGAAACATCTCAATTTGAGCCGCCGGATGCAAGAACCAGCCTGTTACGATGCGTCCTGTGGGGATAGACAATTTCGACTAATTTTCGAAATGCTTGTTCCCACAACCTACACAAGTAGAAGTGCAAGGCCGTGGCCAGCGTGGTAGTATCTCCTACGCTCACACACTGGCATACGAACACGATCATCGAGCAAGATCATTCTTATAATCTCTCTCTCTCTCTCTCCCTCTCGTAGAAGCCAAGGGGTCATAACTGATTTTTAACATGAAATTGTTCAAATTGTAAAACATGTGGTCTGCATTCATGCCCGGCATTCCATTTAAAAGGTGCGTGGTAGAACTTAAGATTTTTGTAGGCTTTAAATAAATATCCTTTCTTTGAAATTACTCGTTTTTGGTTAAGATAGTGAATCGTCGTTAAATACTTTCTTCACCTATTCGCATCTATAGATAAAATTAGCAAGCTCGGAACTCTTATGAGAAAGTTCGCTTACCCACAAAAATAAAAATAATGAACAAATTAAATATACTTTTAATTTGGTCTGTTGTTCCTTCAGCATACCAGCACCGTAGGGTGCCGTAGGGTGCGTAGGGTGAAAATTAAAACCAACGCTGGTGCGTAAGGACCAATTGGTGGCAGCGGTGGGATTTTGAACTTTGTCCTTGCTTGCCCGTTTTTGATTTTTTTAAACTTTGTATTTTACAATTTTGAATATATTTTGACTATTGTTGTTTTTAAAATTTGTGTGCTTAGCAGTGGGACTTTATTTCTTTTTCCTCTAGGTCGAGTGCTTTAAAATTTAGTGAAAATTATTTAGTACCAGCAGAAATTTAAGAAAATGGTACCACTCACTGTCGAGTACACGGTCGAGGTTAAATTATAACCAATATAGTTTCTCCGTTTTTATTTCGGAAATAAGATCCGAGATAACTGTTTGGTTATTATAACCAATCAAAATTAAGTAACCTAACTTGAAATGCAGGGAAATTAGACATGCCTAAGGGCCAGTCGAACCCTCCCCTAAGGTTCAGGTGGCAAGCCTATGGGCCAGCGCCTGAGTGTTTTCAAGTGACTTATTTAATTTTGAAGTTAGTAAGGGAGTCAGTTCAGGTTGATGGTTAACTGAAGGATCATTCTGATGTTTTATGTAATACAATTCTTAAGAGAAGATTCCTCAGTTGGAAAAAAAAAATAACCTCAAACTACTGGGATAATTATTCTGTGATGCAGGAAGTCTAGACAAGCCTCAGGGCCAGTCGAAACCTCCCCTAAGGTTCAGGTGGCAAGCCTATGGGCCAGCGCCTGAATGTTCATAGGATAATTGTTTCAGTTGTTAAATGGATGCTAACGTAAATTTGTTTCTACTTAAAAGACTAGAGAGGGCTTCTCATCTATTATACATTAAATAATAATCGGGAACTGTTCTCTAGGTTTGAAAAATTTTAAACCAAGAAGATTAATCATAAATGCAATAGAGAATAGACAAGCCTAAGGGACAGTCGAAAACTCCCCTAAGGTACAGGTGGCAAGCCTATGGGCCAGCGCCTGCACGATTTGCGAATAAACATTTTAGTTTAATATTTAAAGAAATATTAATTAGAGTAAGTTAATGATTACTACCGAGAAGTTTGCTCCTGAGCTTATTTAATTTACTAAATGAAATTAGGAACAAATCGTAAGTGGAAGTAATCCGCTAAATTTGAAATCATTAGGTTTGAAATGCCAGTTGAATAGACAAGCCTACTAATTATTTTAAATTCTTTGTTGAACTAAATAAAAATAAAAACACTGGCTAGCCATTTGATTGTGAGTATGACCATACAGAATGTCTAAGCAAATTGAAAGAAAAAAAAAGTTTAAACCTAGAGGGGGCAGGTAAATTAAAGAACACCATGAACGTCTCCAACAGCAGTTACTAGCAGATAATTTCCTGACCACTAAATTAATTGTGCATGAGGTCAAGCAAGTAATTAAACCATCTGGAGAAACGATTAACATCCCCGTAAATATCCGGTTTGTAGAGCCCCGCCGCAAAGAGAAGAAGACATCTTCACGGAAATCGAGGGACCCCGCGAATTCGATTGTTTATTTAATACCTTACTGAATAACGCCCAACAAAATTTAGATCGAAAAAAAGCACGGAATAGCGAGCCAAAAGAAGAAATTGTCGTCCCCTGTCCTGATGATGCAGCAGAAGCAACTATCGAGACGGTTACTCTGTGCTCCGATGACGGAGCGTCCGTAGATCTTACTCCTGATTCCACAATAGCCCTTGAAGACGAGATTTTTAGGGAGATTGCTCAAAGGGATACGTCGGACGCCGAGACGATAATTCTAGCCCCAGAGCTTATAATTCCGGATTAAAGTAAAATCAAAGGGCCATCTTTTTTTTTGTCCTGAAAGTCATTGAGTTAGAGAGATCCCTTTCGCTTTCGGTAAAGAATGTGACCGAGAGGGATGAGAGGATTGAGAGAGTACAATTTAAGAATACTGGTGTATTTTGATTTGAGCGATTTTTTATTACGTAACCGAAACTGGAATATAGCATACGTGATTGCGATCAACCAAGAGCTTATCGGCACCATGGTGCACTAAATATCGCTTATAAGTACTCATATGTTGTTCCGTAAGATATATATATATATATATATATATATATATATTATATATTATATATTATATATTATATATATTTTTCGGTTTCGGTTTTGATTCCTTTGGAATAGAACCGAAGGGCTTATGACAAAGCCTCCGAACGCGTCCTCGGGTTGCGGATAGAGGGTCCCTGTACCAAGGGTTTCTGCTGAATATGGTTACAATAATTCATAAGCAGTCGCGGACAATTGTCCAGGGATGGTCCCGAAGGAATAACCCCCAAGCGAAGGCGTGAAAACCGTGCCGAAAGCTGAATGTCACCTGGGTGAGGTGTCTCTAACGGTGATTCTGGGAAATCGGCGACTCTCAGAGTATACAGCCTTATCCTTGCATGCGGGGCTCTACAAGGATGGACGAACCCTTTCCCTAGCTGCTCGTGGGAACAACAATGACAACACCAAACATAGTTGTAGTAAGTGCGGTTCAAAACAATCGAACGCGCAGGGCTCCCGACAATGGGTCGGACAACAATGCCGACTACCCTACAGTTGGGGGAGCCAATCAAGACGGAGTCAATGCGATTGACTGGCGGAATCTTGTTACTTTTAAGTGGACGGATCAACTCAATGACGGCCTGCTGGAGTGCTACGATGCCAGTATGGTCCCTGAACGAGAAGGTTACATGGCACGACTGCATGCTCTGTGGTGCGAGAAACACCCAGAGCTCTCAGACTTTTCGCGACAACGTCTGCGAAACCATGCCGAGAACCTTAGGAAAAGAGGTTATATAAGCGGAGTGCCTACTCAACCGCATCCAGAACAAGCCGGCAACAGAGAAAGAGAAGCGACACTGAGACCAACCGCGAACAGGCATCCAATAGAAGAAGAAAGATGCTTCAGGACCCGGAGAAACATCAACATTCAGGTTTCTCCCAAGCCCAAAGATCTGACTGAATTGGATGATGAACTTCGTGGAGATTTTTCCGAAGAATCCGACCTCTGGACTATCAGTTGTGGTGTGTACAATGCAGCGAGAACTTTGGCAGATGCAAGCCGTAAAACAAAACCAACGGTTGATCATAAGACCAAAAGAAGAATGCATCAACTCAGCACAAAGATAGGCTGGGCTAGACAGTACGCGTCCCGCATTCAGTGTGTGATTGACTACATAACATCTGGCAGGAATTTCACTGCCAAGGTTCGACGGTTCGCGCGCGAACTGCGGATCCGTCATCACACAATCAACAAATCAAAGCTAATGACCATGAGACAGCATATTGTTGACAGAATACGAATACTATCTAACGCTAGGAGAAGTCTAGAGCGGAGAGAGAGGTGGGTCAGAGAAAATCAACAATTTTCATCTGATCCATCTAAACTCTTCCAAGACCCTCCAATTACTGTCGACCATCCGCCCAAACCAGAGGAGGTCGAAGCATTTTGGAGAGAAGTCTACGAGGTCCAGCATCCACTTCAAGAAGACTCAAAGAACATAAATAGCTTCAAGGAGCTGTGCAATGCCCTCATAAAACCTAAGGAAGAATGCCCACCGCTTTGGAAAACCAGATTTACCATCTTATCTGGAAAATATCGTGTGATCACTAACAGTATCACCTTTCAGAGAGGTGTATTTCAGGGCGACACCATGAGCCCTCTCCTCTTTTGCCTCACATTATTGCCACTATCTCTCACACTTCGCCATTCCGAAGGGTACCTCTGTGGCAAACCTGGAAATCGAAAGCATAAGGTAACTCATGTATTTTACATGGATGATCTTAAGCTCTATGCTAGAAATCAAGAGAAACTACATCTAGCTCTAAAAATTTTCACAGAGTACACTCAAGAGATTGGAATGGAGTTCGGGTTAGAGAAATGCGCCAAGGTTAATTTGAAGAAAGGAAAACTTAACAGCATCCTCGAAGATCCTGAACTCGTTGACAGAAGCGCTATACGACACCTATGCGCTGGAGAGACCTATACATACCTGGGCGTGCCACAAAGCAGCATTCAGGACGTAACATCTATAAAGGATACTCTCCGATGCAGATACAAACGTCTCCTCCGACAGATATGGTCTTCCGAACTGTCGGCGAGGAACAAAGTATCTGCAACGAATATGCTTGCCGTCCCAGTAGTGCTCTATTCATTTGGAGTAGTTCCATGGACGAAGGACGAGCTCAGATCCCTCGACATCGGGTCTTTCACAGAAATGTAGAAAAACAGTCCTTGTCAAAGGAGCAAACTTTTGCTTTCCTCAAATCATCAGGGCTCAATTCAGGTACAGAGGGCTTCATTTTCACATGCCAGGACGGTGTAATCTCCACCTTAGCATACCGTGCCCGCATTTTATGTCAAGAAGTTCCCAGTGATAGGTGCAGAGCGTGTCATGCACACGTTGAGTACCTGGAACACATACTATCGGGGTGTCCGACCCACGCAGGAACAACGTATATCTATAGACATAATGCGGCCCTAAGAGTACTTTATTACAACCTTTGTCGCTCTTACGGTGTTGGTCGCGACCCTGCCCTGCCGAACGCTCCAAGGGATATAGAGTCAATTGTCCGAAACGAGAAGTGCCAGATTTTCTGGAACTACGATTTTCGGGCAGCAGTCTGCGTTGCGCACTCGAGGCCTGACATTGTTCTCCAAGACTTCGAGAAACGAACGATATTCGTGATCGAATTCTCGGCTCCGTCCGAATACAACATCACTGCAAAGGAGAAAGGAAAAGAGGAGAGGTATCAAGACCTTAAAAGAGAGCTGCAACGACTGTACCCAAAATATTCGTTACGAGTAATTGTCCTTGTGATAGGTGCTCTCGGAGGTCCAATTATCACTGGTTCGTAACCTTAAAGCCATACCCGCGTGCCAAAAATATGCCAAGGCACTTGCGAGATGGATGCAGAAAGCTGTCATCCTTGGGTCGCTTCGAGTCCTCAAGACACACGAGGGTTTCGCCGGCCTGTCGTTGTGATTTCGTCGTGCCCTGTGACCACCCATCTCACGGATGTGAGACGTGGCCATAGGTGTATTTTACCGCGGTTCTACTGGGGGCTATTGACATTTTCTTTTTAGATGGCAGTTGCTCTTAGTGGTACCCTGCGGTGGTTGTTTAACTTTTTTTTTTTAATGATATAATTGATGCACATTGTCATTCACAGGATTCCTTGTTTGCTCTATCACGCATCGAAATCGCAGGTATTACCTAATTTACCAAAGAAATTATTCCGGGGCGGTGAATCCCATTTGAATGAAGTACACTAAACGCTAACAGTTTTTCTGTTATATACATATATACATATATACATATATATATATATATATATATATATATATTTCTTTTCTCTCCTCTCGTTTTCCAACTTCAGTAGGAAAAGTCGAATTACCAAGGTTGGGAATATTCCCTGTATTAGTATAAACGTCATTACTGCGGCAATATGCCAGATTCAGGCGGTGAACAATCAAACCCTACGGTGGATAATACTACTACGCGTACTGGATTACTAACGTAACTATATATATATATATATATATATCTAACGTAACTACGCGACCGCGCACTGCAATGTATATGAGTGTAGCGATGGCTACGGCCCTGGAGGGCATGACCCTACAGCAGTCCACATATCACATACCTACTTTTGATGGAAAATCACCCCCGTTAAAAGAATGTCTTCAGGATGTGGCCAATGGGTCGGTCTATGTCTCCGACTCGACGAAACCTGCGTTTATCAAGATAATCTTGAGTAAGTTAAAGGGCATCTCGCGCGGGAAAGTGTCCGCGACAAACAGTTTAACCGTCTAACGGAGCTCGTAGCTCATTTGAAAAAACGTTTTGCCCCAACTAAGAAATACCAGTGGTGCTTCGAAGCTATAGTCAACCTTCGGATGAGACAAACAGAGAGCGTGAGTACTACGACCGTACTTTAGGTCTTCTTAGTGGGGCGAAACATTCTCTGGAGGAGAAATACACCGCCAGGGATGACGACACGGCTATGATGATGAAGCCCGTAACGGACTGTGCTCGAGATGCATACATACGAGGACTTCCTTCGGAAATGTCTACCTTCGTCGACACGAGAAATCCAAAGGACATTCATGAGGCATATGAGTATGCCTTACACGTGGAGGAACGCCACAAGTATGCGGAGAAGGCGAGGGCAGTATCAGCCTCAACGTACCATGTGTCAAGGCAGGACAGGATTTCGGAAAGATCAAGGTCACCTAGTCCTTATACAAAACAATTGGATGAGTTCGATAATGTGCGGCATACTGAGAAATCAGCAACGAAGTCAATATTATCCTCTACTAGGGTTCAGTACCCTCCTGGACTTTATCCACCCTATCCTAGTCCGACACAAATGTACCCCCATCTGTATCCAAATCAATATCATTATCCTCCAGGATATCCTCCTAACTATGCTTATCCATTCCCACTGCAGTATTCACTTCAGATACCTCCGCCAGGAGCACATTTGAATACTCAATGGCCCCAGCCACCCATTCCCGGTGGATCAAGACCCGTCTCTCCGAAACCGATGAACTTAAACTACTCGTAGACTCATCGAACGCACGCCACGATGAGTCCCAAACTGAAGGAGCGTACCAAAACGGTCCGAATTTTGGAGGACCTAAAAGAATCTTCCGAACAAAGTATCAAAAAGAAGACTCCCCAGTCGTCCGACTAAGGGTCCGGAATTCCGAAAAACAAAGGCTTCCTTTTTGGTAGACCCAGGATCTGATGTAAATTTACTAAAGCTCCTAGCGCTAAAATCGGAAATAACCATAGGTGATGATCCCATCTATGTGTCAGGAATAACCGAGGAATTAACAGAGACTCATGGAACGGTAATGGTTACCATATTGGGTAAAAGTGTTGAGTTTCACGTAGTACCTAATCATTTTCCTATCTCCGCCGATGGAATTCTTGGTCGACCATACCTCCGCCAGGAGCAAGCACAGCTGTCCTTTAGACATAATACCTTAGTTTTTATTTCTCAACCAATCACGCCAATACCATTTGTAGATTACGAATCACGAAAGGCGCGTGAAAGCTCGAAATCAGAAATAAAACCATTTTCACGGATTTTGGAATTCAAGGCTCGCATGAAGCAACCAGTATCGATCGATGTACATAATAAGGACTTATCGGAAGGATATCTGCCTCGTATAAATGCTCCCGATGGTGTCTATATCGGCGAGGAAGTAGTAACAAATCACGATGGGGTATGCTACGCCTACGCTTACAATACTAACAAGGAAGACGTAGAATTCCCACTCCCATCACAGGAACTTATTCCCTTAGAATACTGTGAATTTCCAGGGGAGGAGTCCGAAAATTCTGAATCATGCTGCGAAGAAAACAATAATATTGAAGAACCAGCAATTCCGAGAGAAGAACAGGTCTTTAAGAGTCTCCATGTGTCGCATCTAAACAGGTGAGAACGAGATGTTGTTCGAGAATGGCTTAAAGATTATCCTGATATATTTCACCTGAATGGAAAAATTCTATCCGTAACCAACAAGGCACAGCATAGGATTCCCACGACGAACGATGACATAATTTCCAAGAAACAATATCGTCATGCGCCCGAGGCTCAGCGGCAGTTGGCAATTCAGATAGAAAAGCAATTGAAAAGTGGTATAATATCACCATCCAAGTCACCCTATAGTTCACCAGTTATGATTATCCCAAAGAAGGTAGATGCTTCTGGGGAGAAGAAATTTCGAGTCGTGATTGATTATAGGGCACTAAATGCTAAGCTAATAAGTGGATGCATACCCGTTACTTAACATAACAGATATCCTTGACCAATTGGGCAAGGCTCAATACTTTTCAGTGTTTGATCTTGCCAGCGGATACCATCAAATTGAGACTCATCCCGACGATAGGGCCAAAACAGCGTTCTCAACGCCAAGGGGTCATTTTGAATATATGAGAATGTCCATGGGCATTAAGAACGCCCCGGCAACATTCCAGAGGCTCATGGACACCGCCCTTAAGGGTATGCTCGGGATTGAGGCATTTGTGTACTTGGACGACATCGTGCTTCATTCAGAAACCCTGGAGGAGCACGATAAGAAGGCCAGAAGGCTATTTAAAAGGTTGCGAGAAGCAAATCTAAAGCTCCAACCCGACAAATGCGATCTCCTACGTCCCGAAGTTGCCTATTTAGGTCACATCATCGGACGAGATGGGGTGAAGCCTAACCCGGCAAAGATAAAGGCGATAAAGGAATTCCCACAACCGAAAATGGTACGCGCCATTTGACAGTTCCTCGGATTGTCAGGATATTATCGTCGGTTCATTGAGAATTACGCGAAGGTTGCTAAACCGTTGGCTGACCTATTGAAGAAGGACTCCAAATTTAACTTGGGACCTGAACAGAGCGAGATTTTTGAAAACTTGCGTAACTATCTGTGCGCGGAACCAATTCTGAAATATCCGGACTTCACTAAACAATTCAAATTGACTACTGATGCTTCAGAATATGCAATTGGGGCCGTACTAGCCCAAGAGTACGACAAAATGGACATGCTTGTAGCCTATTTTTCTAAAATAATGACCTCCGTTGAGCAACGATTCGAAAAAACAGAGGAGGAGTGCTTGGCCGTGCTGAACTGGGTCGCTAATTTTCGCCCGTATTTTTACGGAAGAGAGTTCGTCCTGGCCTGTGACCACGAACCAGTCCACTGGATTACGTATGCAGAAAATCCAGGACCACGATTGGTTCGCTGGAGACATCGACTCAAGGATTATCAATATATCTTTGAGTAAAAAAAAGGAAAGCTCAATCGAGGGGTAGAAGCATTATCGGGAAATCCTGTAGGACTGGATGATCACATTCTCCAGATTGGGCATGAACAGGCTGACGCTAAAATAATAAAATCAGAGGCACCAACGCTCAGGGACAACAAGCCCAAATTTAAGTGCACGAGCACAGATGCGGTCACCCCTTTCAGTAATCCAAACCAGGACAAGGAAGAAGAGAGGCCTCTGGGGCAAGATTGTACCTCCATTTGGTATCGGGCCTTGCCGTTAAAGTCAGCGACGACCAAAAGCAAGATACAAGAGGGCCTCACAACCACAGTCCCCCGTACCAAGACGATTCCAGGTCGTGTCACACGATCGCAAGTCATACCAGCCCCTCAGTCAACCCATAAGGACACGGCTGTCAATTTGGAATCAACAACACACAGAACGGGTCGTAAACTAACCGCCGCCCCTATGACGACAGTAGTTAATAAGGAATCCGGAAAACCCACTCTGTTAAAATCTGCTTCTACGCGCAACTCAAGATCCTCGGGGACCGAGGGGAAGGCAAGGCAGTTCCAAAAAGATTTCTTGGCACTTCGCCGTGCGCAGATGCCAGGAATATCTACCACCGAAGACTCGGAAGGAGAAAACAGCGATGACTCTGAACCACCTGTCTTTCGAAGGGATCATAGTGTATTGCCGTGTGTCGAACCCGTTATTATGGCTCAAAAAAAGGAACCAGTTCCTAAAAGCGCAACACCATATTTGCCAAATCCCTGGTTTCCTACCCTATGCGATAAGCCGATTGAGGTTTACATAGATGGAGCTTGTAGCTACAATAGCAAGGGAGAACCTGAAGGCGGCGTCGGTGTTTGGTTCGGCCCGGACCAACCGTGGAACATTTCCAAGCCCGCCCAAGGAAGACAGACAAACAACGCTGCCGAGATTCAGGCTGCCACGGCTGCTGCAAAAAGTTCCAGTGAAAATGGTATCAAAAGACTAAGCATTTTCACCGACTCCAAGTTCCTCATCGATAGTTATACCCAGTGGCTCCCCATTTGGGAAACCAATGGTTGGAAAACGGTTGACGGGAAACATGTCGTTAACCGAGCTGAGTTCGAAGAGTTGAGGCAAGCGCTCGCACCGCTGGATGTAACTTGGAATCATGTCCCAAGCCATCAAGGTATAGAAGGAAACGAAGCCGCGGATCAACTCGCTTGAGCAGGGATCAAGAAACAAAATACGATGATCACTGAACACCCTGAAGGTAGCACGTTTCAAAAGGACAAGTTAAATGAATCAAGGGGACCAATCTCTACCATCATTGTCGATGTTAGTCCTAACTGTACTAGTAGTGACGAAGATAGCAACGACAACAATGTGGAACCCAACTGCGATACACAACCACATGAACCTCAATGATCAGAAATTCGGGCTAGTGTGCAGAAATCAATAGAGAAATTCGATCAATCCCTGCATGATTATCAGTCCTACTTTTGGGATGAGGAACGTTTGGAACAACCTCCTGCAATGGAACCATTGCAAGTGGAAATTACGGCGGTCTCGGAAGGCGAAGAGGATCAAGATTTGTTATTACGATTACAAAACATGGACCCCGGCACAGGAACAGATGATTCACTTCCCAAGAGAATAAACAAATTCCTGAAATCATTTCAGGAGCATCTTAATAAAAGAACTACCTCGGAGAAAAGAGACACCCCCCCCTGTACTTCAGGAGCCATATTTGTCCCTGACAGAAAGCACTCAACCAAAAAGTACAGTGCGCTTTAGTAATGTACCTGAAATTATAGAATCTCCGATCATCGGACAGCAACCATCTCGAAGATCACTGTTTCAAACTCCTCAGACAATACCTATGCCATTTGCAAGGTCTACTCCGGAAATATCCACAACTTACAAGACAAAGCCTCCAAAGAAAAACTTACTGGCACTGCCCGTTAGAGGGGAAAACGCTCATGATGAAGCGTCTATAGCCAACTTAGAAGCTCATGTTCTCAGGACTACTCTTGACCTAGACGCACCTTACATCGATCCTCCAACTCCTCCACAAGAAGAAGAAGAAGAAACAAGGTCGATGAACCAAGATATCACGCTGATGAAGGGACCCAGAATGCAAACGGCCTGTTCGGTGCACCATGAATGGAGTGAGCCTTTGAGTTATCGCCGTGATAACTATGCACACTTCATTTCTGAGGACTGCGAGCCTACCAACCCCATATTTAAACTACTTATTGCCACTGATCATCTTAATCCACAGGACTTATGGGAGAAAAGACAAAGAAGGGTCAGATATTAGTTACCCCTTCGGGAAAATATAAAGTGTACTCCATAGTAATCCAGCAAAATCATTTTGATGATGTTGATTGAAGAGAAGTAAAGACCGGTCTAAAGAATCTAAGGATGGCCTTAGAACGTGACCGCTGTGGATTATGTCGTATGGCGAACTCCAGTGATCTATTGGGTAATGTATCACAAAACAAAATGGCAGAGTTGCTGTCGGACATATTCCGGGGTGGTCCACCCACTATCACCTTATGTCACGGAAAGTTAGAAGTGCCTCCGGAGGAATCGCGCTTAAAAATAATCGCAGAAAATCACGATAGTTTATTAACCGGACATAAAGGTGTAACGAAAACGTATCGACGCATTCGAGAACGGTACACTTGGCCGGGTCTACGTAATGATGTAATCAAATACATTCGCGAATGCCAAAGTTGCCTTGAAAATAAATTGATAAGAGCACGCACCCGAGAATCCATGGTTATCACTGATGCCCCTCTTGGAGTGTTCGATAAGGTCTCTCTCGATACCGTGGGCAAACTCGCGACAACACCCAACGGTAACAGGCATATCCTTACCATGCAGGATAATTTTTCAAAATTGTGTATCGCCGTACCCATACCAAATTTACATGCATCGACCATCGCGCACGCCGTAGCTCAGAACCTATTCGCGCAATACGGAGCTCCGCGATGTATTCTTACGGATCGGGGAGGAAGTTTTATAAGCAAACTAATGAAGAAATTGGGGAAGATATTCGGAGTCAAACAATTAACAACGTCCGGATATCGGCCCCAAGCCAACGGGTCATTGGAGCGCAGTCACATCGTCCTAACGGACTATATAAAATATTACGCCGAGGGGTTCGACGACTGGGACCGATTGTTACCGTTCGCCATGTTTGCTTATAATACGTCCGTTCACGAAGCCACAAATTTCACTCCTTTCGAATTGCTCTACGGACGGGTTGCGCGAATACCCAGCTCATTTCCACCAGTCGATAAAGTGGAAACGTACGGATCCTATCTCTCCGACTTGGTTAATGGACTTAATGAAATCCCGAAGATCGCGGCTAAAAACATGATTCAAGCGAAAGAACGCTCGAAACTACGATACGATGAAAAGGTACGTCCACTAAACGCAGTGATTGGTGACAGGGTAATCATATTGAAGGACGTGCGTAAGAATAAATTTGACCAAAGTGCTACTGGAACCTATACCATCGTGGGCTTCACGGAAAATCATAATGTAATCCTTGAAGCCGACGATGGTACTAGGTTCACAAAGCTCGCCGATAAGCTCTTCATAACTTATTGTTAGGAATAATGCTCGGCGTTTGAAATATCACTTCTATATATCTTTATTTATAATTTTAGGGAGAATTAATCGCGGAAGCTATGTACCGCTGTAAGCTATCACTAATTTGAGTGATTATGTATATCTCTCCAACAATCAACACTTCAGCAGGCCCAAGGTACCAGCATCTTCAGTTCCAGGCCAGTACTGGCATATTTTATGAGAACCAAGGGCCTATGAGGCGAATCATCAGTCATTGGAGGAATAACACTTTCCTGCATGTCAACAAATTTCAGAATTCCTTGACAGAAATCCAGGACCGGTACCAGTCATTAGCCATCTATTGCCCACCTAAATTGAAAGGATACTGCAACCATATTATACGGGAGTATAATATGCAGAACAAGCTGGAAACCGCAAAACGAATCAAAAGGGACATAGACAGAGAGATCAGCGAACTGTCATTCCACTACAATAAGAATTGCCTCTCGCGTGTGCCGAATGGCATGCGAGCACGAAGAAACACCCCCCTGTTGGGATTTATAGGAGGAATCGTAGGACAAGTAGCAGGCTTATTGACCTACGAGGACGGGCAAGCCATAGATTCGAAGATTGAAGACCTTAATCTTGCCCAAGCGAATTTGTCTCATATGGTGTGTCAACAAAAACATGTCATCCGATCCCAACTGGAGAATTTGCACCGGATCACCGAAGGCCATGAACATCAACAGCAGCAGTTGCAGAACGAGCTCAACCTTTTTCTAACACACGTGAATGGAATATCAGCAGCAATTACCAATCTAACCTATTCCTATGCCCTGTCCAAGTTACTGCAATCTATGGGAAATGGATTGGAAGAGTATGTCCAATCAGGCAACCGGATAATAGACGTTGTTCAGCATGCAAGGAAAGGAAAACTGCATCCAGCGCTTCTAACATCCGAGCAACTAGAACCAATATATCGCGACGTCCAAGATCACGCACCAAAAGTGGCCTTCCCAGTTCCTGGGCCCATGTGAGCATCGAGGAATTAGCAAAAATCGCCGTAGTAACCATCGACTGCAGAAATGGCACACTCTACGTTCTCATGGACATCCCACTAATAGATAAGATCGACTATTCCACTTATGACATGCATCCACTTCCAGTACAACAATCGATTTTAGAAAACAGAACGGGAAGGGCGTATATAAGATCAAAATACGCATACCTGATCATGGAGGAGACTGAGCGAACTTACATGCTAATCACACAGGTTGAGCATGCCCTATGTAGAAGGATAAACAGCTACCTTCTATGTCCAGGCATATTCCATATTTATGAGACGGCCGCTCATAAAACCTGTGAGGCTCAACTTCTGCTAAATCCATCTTTGAAAACCTTCCGGCTGTGCGACATTCGAGTGTCATTCGAACTTCAGCCTTACTGGAAAGTTATACCATCTTTAAGTGGTTGGATATACTCAATACCTGATTCCATAGACGCCGAGTTGCATTGCTCTAAGGAACCGGCTCTCCATTTTAATCTCCAAGGCCTGGGAATAATCCAAATTGCACTAGGGTGTAATTTAAAGACGGCTACGGTGACGCTACCAGAATTGGAAATTGTTCATGAACAAATCATAACCATATATGAACCACGGGTTCATCTGGATCTCTCCAAAGTATCTTCAAAGCTACAGCAAGTTCAAAAATTCCCCCAGTTGACAGGTTTAACCACAACAACTTTTCAGGAGGATGTAAACCTGCCTTCATACAAGGAAGGAGAACAAGATTTGGAACAATTGGAACAACAGCTATATGATTTTAGTCTGCAACGGCAAGCATAGGCCAAACACACCTACCTAATACATGGCTCCTATGCCGGCCTGGTAGTACTGTCAATTCTAACAATACTGTACTTCTTTCGAGCATTCTTATCAATACGTCGCCACTTCGTCCGTACTGTTGTGCCCGAACGACCTTAAAAAGGAAGGAATCCTTTCTTCCAACAGTATCCAGTGAATCTCGGCTTCAAGAACAGCCTCATCCATCATCTTCTCTGTCTGCTTTAGAAGAACTCAAGGTTCATGCCAACATGGACCCATCCCATGTTTCTTCAAACACTGTTCACGATGACCTTTCTATCAGCGAAGATAAAACTTCTAAATATCAATTTCACAAAGATATTAGTGAAACCTCTTTCAACAATTCACCGTCAGCAGCATCGAGGATAAGTATGCCGAAGCAGACACTGCAACCCGCATAGACTGCTGATTCATTCCCTCATCGCCCCGAGTTTTCGTAAATGCCAATGTACTGTATCTACATAGATTTCAGCACCGACTTCTTCCCGTGCTACGTCAGTGTAGTGTAATGATATATAAAAAGGGAATGAAGTCTCATACAAAGTGCCTTAACGTAGAAGCAGTGGTATGGGCTATGATTATTTTATCTGAATCATAGACAATGAGTTGAGTGTGTCTAGATAGTGATATTTAATCTTAATTAGTAATAAAGAATTCTATTGCTAAAATTGCGCGAGCGAATGCTCCTCTAAGAGCGTAACTACAAACATACGTTGGTTTATGTGATATGATTCAACCTTATACACATCAGCGGTGCATACATAGTTTATTAGTGTGTGTAGCGTGGGAGAGGCAATGACGTAGGACACTGGTAACAACCAAGGACGATTGTTGGAATTCCAGGGCGGGTTTGTTACGGTGGGTCCTGTGGGGATAGACAATTTCGACTAATTTTCGAAATGCTTGTTCCCAAAACCTACACAAGTAGAAGTGCAAGGCCGTGGCCAGCGTGGTTGTATCTCCTACGCTCGCACACACTGAGAGGATATTGCGACAGAGAGAGAGAGAGATTCTAAGTAGGCACAGTAGAGTCGCCAATACAAAGAAAGCGGGCTATACCAAGTGGTAGTGCAGATGAGCAGTGGCGCGTGTCGTCCTCCCTCCCCGCCTAACGACTGCTGCAACCTCCTAGCTTTCATACTATCTGGATACGTGCGAGTCCCAAATGTGCCTGTAAGTTGTTGATTAACAATGCAAATTGTTAATAAATATTAGCAATTCATTTAGATAAAATTCTAAACATTACTTAAAGTATCTTTTCATTAAATTTAAAAAAAGGTATTGATTATTGATCAATATCTCAGCAATCGATACCAATCAATACCTCTACCCTAGTTAAAGAATCAATACTGTTGAATATTCGGGGGTGAATGGATTGGATTATCGTCACTACTGTACACTTTGATTTGATTCCACTTTTAATTAACTATACATATATATATATATATATATATATATATATATAATTAGTTTATTTAACTTATTTAACTTTTTATTTAAATTTTAATTAATTCAACTTTAGAGGATTGGTAGACATTGAGATGCTCATTTAATATTGCAAACTTTTCAAGAAAAATTCAGAGCAATGTGGAACGGATGCACGTGCATCAAGGGTTGCTTGGTCTGCATTCACAAAAGTCAGCATTTTGGGCTCATGGACTCCGACCTGTCCTACCTTTCCCACAAAGGTCAGCATTTTAAAGATAGAAACTTCGGTCTGTCATTTTTCCTTTCTCCCAAGAGTCAGCAAAAACACCCTTCCATCCTATCCCCATGCGAGGGTACAACGATGATTCGGGCCCTGTTTTGACAGCATGTATCGTTAGCTTCTAGCCCGTGCTAGAAGTCCGGTAGGTTTGGGGACCTAGTGCCCACGCTCCGTCGATATTTTTACTCGCGTTTCCCAGAGTCGCGGTTGTCATCCGAATAACGCCAAGTTGCTAAAAGGGTGCACGATGCCCCGGGGTTGTTGCCGACGTTAAACCATAACAATCAACAGTAGTATAGTGCTTTGTGCGTACGGCCCAGAGGGGTACTTATAAAAGTATCCAGGACTAAAAACAACGAAAATAAAGTGACAGTGCATGTAAATTCGGGTGACAACTCGCGGGTAGGAGAAGTGCGTGGGATAATCTGTGGATCGTGGAAACAAGTGCCCAGACCAGCGAACACGATCATCGAGCAAGGTCAGTCTTATAGTCTCTCTCTCTCTCTCTCTCGTAGAAGCCAAGGGGTCATAACTGATTTTTAACACGAAATTGTTCAAATTGTAAAACATGTTGTCTGCATTCATGCCCGGCATTCATTTTAAAAGGTGCGTTGTAGAAAATAAGATTTTTGTAGGCTTTAAATAAATATCCTTTCTTTGAAATTACTCGTTTTTGGTTAAGACAGTGAATCGTCGTTAAATACTTTCTTCACCTATTCCCATCTACAGATAAAATTAGCAAGCTCGGAACTCTTATGAGAAAGTTCGCTTACCCACAAAAATAAAAATAATAAACAAATTAAATATACTTTTAATTTGGTCTGTTGTTCCTCCAGCATACCAGTACCGTAGGGTGCCATGTTACCTGAAAATTAAAACCAACGCTGGTACGTAACATAAGGATGAACTAAACTTTTCTGGAATAAAATTTCCAGTTGGATTAAGGGATGTAGCAAATTTTGAAAAGAAAAACGACATCTCAATTAATGTGTACGGTTTAATAAAGAAGAAGCAGAGGTTTTCAGTAGTTCCTCGTTATCTTACTTCAGAGGTGGAGGATAATCATGTGAACCTCCTCCGAGTTGCAAAGGAATACGTGAATGAAGACAGCAACGATAAAGAAGATAACAATGAACAGGAAAGCAGACCATAGTCTTTCAACTTCCACTATGTATGGGCAAAAGATCTTTCGTGACTAGTTAGCCGGCAACTATCGAAAAATGATCGGAAAAAATATATCTGTGAACGATGCTTGCACTACTTTTCAAGAATAGAGAAGTTAGCCGCCCATAGTTTAAGTGCAGCTACAATGATTTACTATCATTCTACAACTCATCTCCTGAAGGTGTGGAACCAGCAAAGTGGTTTTCTCTGGAGTTGCTGCTAATTGCAAATAACTGTGAGAAAATACTAGCATCCTCAATTCCGATGCAGAATCTAACACCGGAGCAACAGGAAGCTTTCGTTGAAGCCACTACTTGCCACATCTGTCAGAAGGCCCTACATCCACCGATGAAGAAGGTTCGCGATCACTGTCACCTCAATGCAAAATATCGTGGTCCCTTGCATGAACACTGTAATCTAGCTTATCAAGACTCCAACATTATACTTGTTGTATTTCACAACTTGAGTGGGTGGATCGTCCTTAGAAAAGTTAGCATCGTATCTCACTGAATATAACATTGTGAGTGCAATGTTTTCTGGAATTGACAGTGAGAATTGGAACTTCTAACGAGGAAAGGTGTTCTTCCTTATGAATACCTAGACTCGAGGGTGAGACTTGAAGAAAATCAACTTCCAGCAAAACAAAAGTTTTATAGTACTCTCAATGACACACCAATATCTAATTAGGATTATGAACATGCAAAACAGGTATTCAGTGTTAGGACTATCGGCGAATACGTAAAACTATACATGAAGACTGATGTGTTGTTATTGGCTGATGTGTTTGATAATTTTCGAGAACAGTGTCTCGTGGCTTACGATCTCGATCGAGCACATTACTATACGACTCCTGGCTACGCATGGGACGCCATGCTCAAATATACAGGGATAAGACTGGAACTCCTCACTGACGTTGATATGCTATTAATGATTGAGAATGGTAAGAAGGGTGGAGGGAGTCATTGCTCCGACCGATATGCCATTGCCAATAACAAATACATGACAGTTTTCAATGAAAGTGGGGAGGTCATTTATATTGTATATTTCGATGCAAACAACCTTTATGGTTGGGCAATGGAACAACCCCTTCCTCGTGGTGGTTTCGAGTGAGTTACAAATTTAGAAAATTTTGATTTCAATGTTCCAGATGATTCACCCATTGGTTACATTCTAGAAGTTGATTTGTACTATCCACCCGAGCTTCATGATGAGCATAATGATTTATCGTTTCGTCCAGAACACTCAAAACCACCAGGTTCTAGTCAGGAGAAGTTTCTTACTACTCTTCCACTGAAACAAAAGTATGTTCTTCATTACCGGGCTCTCAAACATGCTCTTGCAAATGGCTCGTATTAATCCAAATTCACAGAGTAATTAAATTTGATGAGTCAACATGGTTGAAGAGTTACATAGATTTCAATACAGAAAAGACAGCACAAGCTAAAAATGGATTCGAAAAGAACTTGTAAAAATTGATGAATAATGCAGTGTACGGTAAGACAATCGAAAACGTACGAAAGCATGTAAACGTAAAACTCGCAACAAAGTGGAGGGTAGGTATGGAGCAGAAGCCCTAATAGCCAAACCGAATTTCCACAGCCGAGCCATTTTCAGTGAAAATCTCGTGGCTATAGAGTTAAAAAAGACAGAAGTTTTGTTTAATAAGCCAATCTATGTGGGGCTAACAATGCTGGATGTGTCTAAAATCCTTATTTATGATTTTCACTACGGTTACATGTACGTATAAAATATCATGACAACTACAAACTATCGTACACTGACACGGACAGTTTAATATATGAGGTGAAGTGTCAGGACATTTATGCTGGCATGAAAAAAGATATGCAAACGAATATTCAACAATTGGATATATCAGATTATCTGCGTGATCATGTTTTCGGAATGCCGCAAGCCAACAAGAAAGTTTTGGGTTCGATGAAAGATGAATGTAATGGCGAAATAATTACAGAATTTGTTGGCTTGCGGAGTAAGATGTACAGTCTCCGCGTCAATGGTGAAGACTTCGTTAAAAAAGCTAAAGGTGTGAAAGAAGCTGTCGTAAAGAAAAGTATTACCTTCGACGATTACACCGAATGCTTGCGAAATTGAAGTATCCAATCTAGAACGCAATATGTGATCAGGTCAAGACTACACGACGTCGAAACTATTGAACAACAAAAGATTGCACTAAGTCCTTATGACCATAAGCGATACTTACTCCCAAACAGTATAGACACCCGGACTTGCATCTTGGTGGCGGAAGTGAGAACGTGTTTGGTGACAGGTGGTGAGAGGATTTTACTGAATTTGTGTGGAAGGTGTGAGTGGAGTGTGAGGGTGGAAGCCGAGGAGGTGAGTAGAGTTGTGTGGGGTGGATTGGGGAGATAAAAAGTGGTTTTTGACGAGGAAGTGAGGTGGGATTAAGGTAGATAGTGAAAGTGAGGTTAGGTTGGCAAGCAGTCGGAGGAGCTTGCGGTCGGGAGGCTTGGGCATTTGAGGGCTCAGGGGTGGTTATAGCAGAGTTAGGGGATGTAAAGGGAGAGAAAGGGGTGTTTGCAGGGGCCGTAAGTTATAGAAAAGGAAAAAAAACAAGGGAAATAAAGGGAAAATTTGGCGGCGAAGCTGCAGAGACATCTGTCAGCCGCGGTGGATATTGCATGGAGAATTCCCAGTTACCGGCGGCAGAGCGGGAGGTAAG
>CAKNXH010057872.1:26815-43062 GCA_932178445.1 Andricus quercusramuli
AAGCAGATAAGGAAGTTGAAAAGGTCAAAAGCAGCAGGGCTGGATGGGGTAGAGAACGAAGCATGGCTGTTTAGTACACAAGAGGTTAGGGAGAGGCTGAAGGAGGTAGTGAAGAAAGTATGGAGGGGCGAGGGATTCCCAGGAGGGTGGAGAGAAAGGCTAATAGTGCCACTGTATAAGAAAGGGGATAGAGATAGGCAGGAAAATTATAGAGGGATTACGCTAATAAATACGGCGTATAAGGTATACGCGATGGTGGTGGCAGAGAGACTGCGGAAGGATGTCGAGGGGAAAGGAATATTGCCGGAGACGCAGGCGGGATTTAGGGCGGGTAGGAGTACTATCGACAATATCTACGTGATGCAGCACGTGGTGGTTAGAGAATTAGCGAAGAAGTGGACGAGAGTGTACGCGTTTTTTGTGGATCTCAAAGCCGCGCTTCCATCGGTGGATAGGGGGAGGTTGTGGGAGGCAATGGAGGATAGGGGAGTAGAGAGAGGCCTAATTGAAAGGGTAAGGGAGATATATGAAGAGACCAAAGACAAGGTAAGAGGAGGGTAGGGGATTTCGGAGGGATTCTGGATGGTTAGGGGGTTAAGGCAGGGGTGTCCTCTGAGCCCAACGCTTTTTGCGATTTTAATTGCGGATATGGAAAGTAAGCTGGAGGCCGGGGTGGTAGGAGGAGTAAGGATAGGAGGGGTTAGAATTTGGTCACTAGCGTATGCAGATGACATAGTGTTGCTGGCAACTAGCGAGGAGGCTTTAAAGGAGATGATGAAGAGGTTGAGAAGATACCTGGATGAGAAGGGGTTAGAGCTGAATGCGGAAAAGTCCAAGGTTATGGTGTTCAGAAAAGGAGGGGGAAGGGATAAGGGAAGGGAGTGGAAGTGGAAGGGAAAGGAGCTACAGGAGGTGAAAGGGCTTGTGTACCTGGGCTTCGTGTTTCGAAGGAATGGGGGAGTGGATGGTCACATAAAAGAGAGAGTGAGGAGGGCAAATGTGGTGATGAGGCAGGTGTGGAGGTTGGGAATGAAGTTATTCGCAGATGACTTTGGAAGGAGAATGAAATTGTTTGATTCACTAGTGATGAGTGTGCTATTGTATGGGGTAGAGGTGTGGGGGTGGAAGGAAAGTGAAGAGGTAAATAGAACGCAGGAGAGGTATGTAAAGTGACCCTGGAGTTGGCAAGGAACACGCCTAATTATATTGTCAGGAGGGAGACGGGGAGAACGAGTGTAGGAATTCTAGCAGGGAGCCGGGCGTGTAAATATGAGGAGAAATTTTTGGAAGAGGGGGGAAGTAGGCTGGTTAGGGAGTGTTGGTGGGAGATGGAGAACAGGGGAGGGGTGGGAAGATGGAGACGGAGAGGGAACGGTATTTTAGAATGAATGGATTGCAGATGGATGAAGTGAGAAGGATGCACGAGGAAGGAAGGAAGGTTTATGAATTGGTTAAGCAAAACAGCATGGAGAGAGAGAAGACAGAAGGGGAAGAGAGAATAAGAGAGTCAAGATTTAACGGGAACTATGTGTGGATTATGCCAAGGGCAAGAGCGCAATATTTGTGTGTGAAAGGAGAGAAAGAAAGTCAGGAACTTATAGCGAGGATGAGGTGTGGGTGTATGGAGGGTTTCAATAGGTTTTGGCTCTCTCGAGAGAAGAGGATGTGTGAACTGTGCGGAAAGGGGGATGCAAGAGTGGAGCACTGGCTGGAGGAGTGCGGGGAGGTGGAAAGAAGTGAGATAAGCATGGAGGCATTGTTGCATGGAAAGGGGGAAAAAAGGGCAGTAGCATGGGTGAAGGGAGTGGTGGGTAAGATGGAGATGACGAGAAGGAAGGAGGAAGAGGAGTGGAGAAGGAAAGATTGTAAAAAGGAGAGAAAGTAGACATAAGTAAGATGTAAATATTGTAAATAGTAGATAAGTAATAGGTATTAGCTGCGAAAACAGAGGTTGGCAAGCGAGGCAATGCGAAAAAGTAGAGACATGCGAGCGAGGCGAGGCGAAGCGAGGAAGGCAAGGCGATACGAGCGTGCGGCTTAGAGATAAGGAATGCATGGATGTTAGTTTTTAAGGGTTAGTTTTAAGGAAATTCTGTAAAAAATGGATGTGTAAGCAAGTCAATTTTTTAAGGCCAGCAGGCTGAAAAATAAACGTTTATCTATCTATCTATCAGTACAGACACCCTCGCATGGGGGAATTATAGAATCAGTGCAATGGATGTCGATGATGTCTTGAGTGATAGTGTCGAAGAACTGCTGGATCTTCTGGTAAAAGATTAGGTTTAAGTTGTAAATAATTGTAAATAGTAGGTATGAGGGTTATATTGAATAAAAACATGATATATGTATATGAATTGCTTTTTTATTTATCAAAAATCTTACATCTATTCAGCACAAGCGTAAACTTAGTATTATGAATCTCATAATTTAGTTCAACATTTAATCGCCGTTGATTCATCATTGGCTCAACGTTGGTTCAACATTGATTCATCGTTGGTTCAGCATTGGTTCATCGTGGTTGAACATTGATTCATCATTGGTTCAACATTGCACAGAGTTGATTTAACATTGCTATACCACGCGTTCGCACGCGACGACGTGGATAATTCTTTCTAGCAGGTTTATGCAGTTCTGTGACTACTGCTAATTTCTCCTTGTCCATTCTCGAGTGCGTTGAATCGAGCGTCCAACTGGGCAATGAGTTCAGTGTTACGGACTGATAAATCTCTTTGGGTATCAATCTGCAGATTTTTAAGTTTTTCGTTGATTGATTCTTCGAGTAAACGTATCATCAAACTATTATTGTCAATCTCTGTTCGCAAGGATGATGTGACTTGATACACAGTACGTATCTCGTTTTGTACCATACGCTGTACAAGGCCCAGATTGACTGCGTCGTATTGTTCTTTGGCCTCACTAACGTTACAAACTCTCTTGCCATCTACATTGTAATGGCCGTCAGAAGTAATCTTGAAGCCTGCTGCCTGAGACGCTAGGAGTAGACGAAGACGAATAACAAGTTCGTTAGGGTGGTCCCAGTAGACGTAGTCGGTCTTTACATTTTTTCTTGCTACCATATACTGTGGTGGGAACCTCCACCTTTGGATGATTGTCTGCGTGATACGTTGAACAATTTTGAAATAAAGTTATTGTACTTATTATTGCTGCTAGTGTGAATGGATTCACTGGGACTGTATCGCTTCTTGTGTGCATTTGTAGCAATCAAAATTTCCTTATAATTGTTTCAATCGTAAGTGCTTATATGAGATTCTTCTGGATTTTGTTTGAATAAAAGTTCAAGCAGACCAACGGTTTTCAGATACTGTTTACCACCAACATTGATATATTGTCCCTCGAAACTAATGGGTTTGGCACCAATCATAAGATTGCCATCATTGAGTTTACGCACACCATAAACCATATCCAAATACTGCTTCCTATTTTGTTGCAGCATCCTAAGAAATTTCTTTGTTGAATACTCGTAGTTATCAGCAGGCTCAGTCACGGCATCTTCTTGAAGCATAGTTGTATCTTGCTCTCCTTCAGCATCAGCAGTCATAAAGGAAGCATTACCGTCATCCTCTTTCTACTCGTCATCCTGCTCCTCCTGCTCATCCTCCTCATCCTTTTTCTTCACAGGCTCATTTTGATGAAATTTTTTTTTGACTGAAGGATTTGATATATCAAGCAGTTTCTGCAGTGGCATGACGATTAGCTTAAACGTTTCACTCATTATCTGTTCAGTGGCTTTTTTACCCATTTTAAGCATTCGATGTTCACGCCAAGTCGCCTCACTAGCTTTAGCAATTTGACGTAGCACCTCCTTCTCTTTGTGAAACTTTGACTTAGGTATTCGAACATAAGTTTGACATAAGTAAAAACTGTCAACATGAGCGTGTTTGCCCATACAGAAAAAGGCTCGAATATTGTCCTGTTTCTCACAGGCAACATCGTCAAATACAATTATCGAATTTGCTTGAGCTTCACTTGGTGGTATTACTTCTTCATGCTCACTGAAGTGAAAATACTTAACTCCATCTACATCATTCAATACCCGTTCCAAGAATCTGTACTTTGGTTGTTTGAGGGATTTAACGAGTAGACGTAGACACGTTCAAATTTCAATCCGTTTGGGTGTAAGATTATGACAAGTAATGTATTTGTCTTGCCGCAATTTGATGGTCCACAAAACACTGCGCGAATGCTGTCTGGTAAAGGTTACCATGTCGTTTCACCCTATATTTTTTTGATTGGACGAGGGTATAAATATTAAATACCGGAAGTTTAATAAGTTGTGTCTTGAACCGCATCTTGATCTCAACTGCTGTGAAAGCTATATATACAGCGCTTATATAGCTTCCAGGTCAGTTGTGTGCTAACCTCCGTCCAGTGAAGAATGATTGTGCCCCATAAAGTAAAGAAAGTATCACACCAACATCATCGAGGTAAAGGATTAGTCAACAAAGTTATAAACAACTTGCCGTTTGAGTTGCACTTGCATGGCTACTAATACTGTGGTCCAGGTACTAAGCTAGCCAAACGACTTGCTGGAGGTGATCCTGGTATCAATCCTCTAGACGCAGCGTGTAAAGAACACGACATTGCAAACTCGCGAAATCGTGAAAACGTTGAAGCGAGAAACGCTGCAGATCGTGTACTAGCTAGTAAAGCCTGGCAGCGCGTTTTTGCTAAAGAAGCTGGAATTAACGAGAAAGCGGCAGCATTAGCAATAACTAACATTATGAATGCCAAAGCGAAACTCGATATGGGGCTGACGAAGAAACCGAGTCCAAAGAAGAGGAAACCTAGTGTGAAAAAGAAACCAGCTGCAAGAAATAAAGTAATAGCATTCAACAAGATTGTGAATGCAGCTAAGAAAGCAATGAAAAGAAGTAAGGATGCAAAAGTGGCTATCAGGTCAGCAATCAGAGGTGCACAGGAAGCTGTCAAAAGTGCAGGCGATAAACATCAAGTGCAAAATTCACGTGTTCTGCCAATCCCTTCAAAAGTCGGTGGTGTTTTGCCACTGATTCCAATTTTTGCTGGACTCAGTGCACTTGGAGCTCTTTTTGGTGGAGCAGCAGGTGTAGCTAAGGCGGTAGATGATGTTGGTGCAGCCAGGCAACAACTGGCAGAAGCTCAACATCATAACAATGCAATGGAGGCTATTGCTCTAGGAAAAGGTTTACACCTAAAACCCTACAGAAAAGGAATAGGTCTTCATATGAAACCTTACCGAAAAGGACAGCAACTTCGTCTAACACCGGCATCAAAAAACTTGTAGTGAAGCTACCTCACCATACACTCACTGATACCGATCTTTTCAAGTATGCTAAAGCTCTAAAGAATTCACATTTTCGTGGAGTATTTATACGCAATCAACTACCAGTAAAGGGACCTCGTCAAATTGAGTCAGCTATTGTTAACCTTGATGATAGTAGCGGCCCAGGTACCCACTGGGTAAGTTATAGAAAGATCGGTGATAATGTCCTATACTTTGGCAGTTTCGGTAATCTTCAGCCACCTTTGGACCTTGTAGATTATCTAGGTGTTGGCAGCGTGATAAAATACAATAATGACAGATATCAGGATTACGACAGTGTTGAATGTGGTCACTTGTGCTTAAAATTTCTAGCTGGACAACTAAATATAAAAGACAAATACTGTCTATATAAGAACATGTAATGAACGAACTAGGCCCAGCCCCACGAAGCGTTGGAAAGGAGTAGCGGTTTGAGGAAGATTATTTCTATGAGCAGACACAGAGGTGCCTTCCCACCCCCACGGAGTTTCGGAAAGGAATAAGGAGTTGACCAACATTATTCCTGTGACCAGTCACAAGGGGTTCCTTCCCGCCACAACGAAGTATTAAAAAGCAGTAGGGGTTTGATCAAAATTATTTCTGTCACTAGGCGCAACGCTGTCCCCCCCTCCAACGAAGTGTTGCAAAGGTGTAGCATTTCGAAAAAACATGATTTCTGTGACCAGGCACAGGGGTGCCTTGCAGTTTCACGGAGTGTTGGAAGGGGTAGGGATTTAACCAACATTATTTCTGTGACCAGCCGCAGGGCTGTCCTGCTGCTCCAACGAAGTGTTGGAAAGGTGTAGCGTGTTGAAAAAACATTATTTCTGTGACCAGTCAGAGAGAAATGCTGGAAACACAGTTCGAAAGCTGTAACGTTTTGACAAACATTATTTTTGTGACTAGACGCAGGACTGCCTCCTCGCTCCCACAAAGTGCAGCAAGGGAGTAGCGGTTTGAGAAACATTATTCCTAAGACCAGACACAGAGGTGCCTTGCAGCCTCCATGGAGTGTTGGAAAGGGGTAAGTATTTAACCATCATTATTTCTGTGACCAGTAAAAGGGGTTTCTTCCCGCCCCGACAAAGTATTGACAAGGAGTAGTGGTTTCATCACCATTACTCCTGTGACCAAACGCAGGGCTGCCTTCCCGCTCCCACAAAGTGTTGGAAGAAGTAGCGGTGCGAGAAACATTATTTCTGTGATCAGAAACAGAGGTTCCTTTTAGCCTCCATGGAGTATTGGAAAGGGGTTGGGATTTGACCAACATTATTTCTGTGACCAGACGCAGGGCTGCCCTCCTGCTCCAACGAAGTGTTCAAAAGGAGTAGCGTTTCGACAAAAATTATTTCTGTGAGTGTTGGAAAGGGGTAGGGATTTTACCAACATTATTTCTGTGACCAGAAACATAGGTTCCTTCCCGCCTTCACGTAATGTTGGAAAGAGGTAGGGATTTGACCAACATTATTTCTGTGACCAGATGCAGGGCTGCCTTCCGGCTTCCACAAAGTATTTAAAAGGGGTAGGGATTTGACCAACATTATTTCTGTGACCAGTCACAGGGGTTTCTCCCCGCCCCACGAAGTATTGGAAAGGGGTATGTGTTTGATCAGCATTACTTCTATGACCACACACAGGGCTACCTTCCCACCCCCACGAAGTATTGCAGAGGGGTCAGTGTTTGACCAACATTATTTCTGTTAACAGGCGCAAGGGCTGCCTTCCCGCTCCCACGAAGTGTAGGAAAGAAGTAACGGTTTGAGAAACATTATTTTTGTGACAAGACAGAAAGGTGCTTTTTCGCGTCCACGGAATGTTGGAAGGGGGTACGGAAAGGGGTAGGGATTCGACCAACATTATTCCTTGTGACCAGTCAGAGGGGTACCTTCCCGCCCCCACGAATTATTAAAAAGGGGTTGGGGTTGATCAACATTATTTCTGTGACCAGTCACAGGGGTTCCTTCCTGCCCCCCACGAAGTATTGGAAAGGGGTAGGGGGCTGATCAACATTATTTCCGTGAGCAGTCACAGGAGTGCCTTTCCGCCCCAACTTATTGTAGGAAACGCGTTTAAAAGGTGTAGCGTTTTGACAAACTTTATCTCTGTGACCAGTCACAGGGGTTCCTACCCACCTCCACGGAGTGTAGGAAAGGGGTAGGGGTTCTATCAGCATTATTTCTGTGACCAGACACAGGGCTGCCTTCTCGCCCCTACGAATTATTGGGGAGGGGTAAGAGTTTGACCAAAATTATTTCTGCGACTATTGACAAAGGTGCCTTCCCGCCCCTCACAAAGTAGTGTGAAGGGGTAGGGGTTAGATCGTAATTATTTCGGTGATCAGACAGAGCGCTGCCTTCCAGCGCCCACGAAGTGTTTTGGAAAGGAGTAGCGATTTGACAAACATTATTTTTACGAGCAGTCACAGGGATTCCTTCGCGCCCTACGAACTACTGCAAAAGGGGTAAGGGTTTGATCAACATTATTTCTGTGACCAGACACAGAGGTGCCTTCCCGCTTTTACGGAGTGTTGGAGAGGGGTAGGGATTTACCAAAATTATTTCTGTGACCAGTCACAGGGGTTCCTTCGCGGCCCCACGAAATATTGAAAAGGGGTAGGGGTTTGTTCAGCATTATTTCTGTGACCAGACACAGGGCTGCCTTCCCGCCCCTACGAAGTATTGGGGAGGGTTAAGTGTTTGACCAGGATCATTTTTGCGACCAGTCACAAAGGTGCCTTCCCGCTCCCCACGAAGTAATGTAAAGGGCTATTGGTTGGATCGTAATTATTTCTGTGACCAGGCAGAGCGCTGCCATCCGGCCCCCACGAAGTGTTGGAAAGGAGTAGCGATTCGACCAACATTATTCCTGTGACCAGTCACAGGGGTTCTTTTTCGCCCACACGAAGTATTGATGTCGAAATTTGATTTGATCAACATTATTTCTGTAATCACACGCAAGGGCTGCCTTCTTTCTCCTACGAAGTGTTGAGAAGGTGTAGCGTTTTGTCAAAAATTATCTTTGTGACCAACTACAGGGGTTACTTCCTGCCCTTACGAAGTACTGAAAATGGGTTAAGGGTTTGATCAACATTATTTCTGTTACGAGAAGCAGGGCTGCCTTCACGCTCCCACAATGTGTTGGAAAGAAGTAGCGGTTTGAGGATCATTATTTCTGTGACGAGGCACAGAGGTGCCTTCCCGCCCCCACGAAGTAATATAAATGGGTAGGGTTTAGATCGTAATTATTTCTGTCACTAGACAGAGCGCTGCCTTCCTGCCCTCACGAAGTGTTGGAAAGGCGTAGCGATTTGAGAAAAATTATTACTGTGAACAGACACAGACTTGCCTTTCTGCCCCCACGGAGTGTTAGAGAGAGGTAGGGATTCGACCAACATTATTCCTGTGACCAGTCACAGGGGTACCTTTCCGCCCCCACGAAGTATTGAGAAGGGGTAGGAGTATGATCAATATTATTTCTGTTACCAGAAGCAGGGTGCCTTCACGCTTCCACAACGCGTTGGAAAGCAGTGGCGGTTTGAGAAACATTATTTCTGTGACCAGGCACAGGGGTTTCTTCCCGTCCCCACGAAGTATCGAGGAGGGTTAAGTGTTTGACCAGCATCATTTCCGCGACCAGTCAAAAAGGTGTCTTCCCACCCCCCCACGAAGTAATGTGAAGGGGTATGGGTTAGATTGTAATTATTTCTGTAACCAGGCAGAGCGCCGCCATCCCGCCCCCACGAAATGTTGGAAAGGAGTAGCGATTTGAGAAACATTATTTCTGTGACCAGTCACAGGGGTTCCTTCGCGCCCCCACGAAGAACTGAAAAAGTTGTAAGGGTTTGATCAACATTATATCTGTGACCAGACGCAGGGCTGCCTTCCCTTTCCCACGATGTTTTGGAAAGGAGCAGTGGCTTGATAAACATTATTTCTGTGACCAGACATAGCTTTGCCTTTCCGCTACCACGGAGTGTTAGAAAGGGGTAGGGATTCAACCAACATTATTCCCGTGACCAGTCACAGCGGTTCCTTTCCGCCCCTACGAAGTATTGAAAAGGAATAGCGATTTGAGATCCTTTATAGATCTCATGTCCTGAATGCGGCTCTGTGGCACGCCCAGGTATGTATAGGTCTCTCCAGCGCTAAGGTGTCGTACAGCGCTTTTGTCGACGAGCTCAGGGTCTTCGGGGATAACATGAGGTTTTCCTTTCTTTAAATCAACCGTGGCGCATTTCTCTAACCCGAACTGGTTTGCCACAGAGGTACCCTTCGGAATGACGAAGTGCGAGAGACAGTGGCAATAATGTGAGGCAAAAGAGAAGAGGGCTCATGGTGTCGCCCTGAAACACACCGCTCTGGAAGGTGACTTTTCCAACAGACAGATGAAAGTCTATGGGAGGTTGAATCGAAAGCCGCGTTGTTTATACATCTCTCGCCACACAGGTTGAATTGTCCGAAGAATTCTATTATTTAGGATAGCTGTAAAGATCTCATACAGTGTGTTCAGACAAGTTATTGACCTATAATTCTTAGGGCCAGCTAAGTTGCCCGTCTTCGGCAGGAGCACTGTGCACCCTTCCACCAACCACTCCGGAATAGTCTCTTCCGACTCTAGATATAAGGTGAAAATTCATGCCAGATGCTGGTGGGTTGAAGCAAACTCCTTCCACCAGAAGTTTTTGAAACCATCGCACCGAATACTTTGGGTACAGTCGTTGCAGCTCTCTCTTAAGGTCTTGATACCTCTGCTCCTTTTCTTTCTCCTTCGCAGTGATGTATTTGGACGGAGCCGAGAATTCGATCGCGAATATAGTTCGTTTCTCGAAGTCTTGGAGAACAATGTCAGGTTTCGAGTGAGCAACGGAAACTGCTGCCGGAAAATCGTAGTTCCAGAAAATTTGGCACTTCTCGTTTCGGACAATTGACTCTATATCCCTTGCACAGTGGGCTGGGAGACCACCGAAAGTGGCCAAAAGTCAAAAAAATTGTTGGATTTATATGAAACTTGGTATAAGGGGTTTTTAAGGTCGCTGATTTCGAATTGCACGTCAAAATTAATAAATCCAAAATGGCGGATCCAATGTGGCGCCTGAAATTTCTAAATTTTTACTTATTTATATAAAACTTGATGTAAGGAGGTTTCTGAGGTCGCTGATTTCACATTTGACATCAAAATTCATAAATTCAAAATGGCGGATCCAATATAGCCCCTGAAATTACTAAAATTGTACATATTCATATGAAACTAGGTATGGGGGGTTTCTGAGGTTGCTGATTCTTGGAGAACAATGTTAGGTCTCGAGTGAGCAACGTAGACTGCTGCCCGAAAATCGTAGTTCCAGAAAATGTGGCACTTCTCCTTTCGGACAATTGACTCTATATCCCTTGAAACGTTCGGCAGGGCAGGGTCGCGACCAACACCGTAAGAGCAACAAAGATGGTAATAAAGTACTCTTAGGGCCGCATTATGTCTATAGATGTACGTCATTCCTGCGTGGTTCGGACACCCAGATAGTATGTGTTCTAGGTACTCAGCGTGTGCATGACACACTCTGCACCTATCACTGGGAACGTCTTGACATAAAATGCGGGCACGGTATGCTAAGGTGGAAATGACCCTGGCCTGGCATGCAAAAGTAAAACCCTCTGTACCCGAATTGAACCCTGATGATTTGAGGAAAGCAAAAGTTTGCTCCTTCGACAAGGTCTGTTTTTCTACGTTTCTGTAGAAGTTTCCGTGCACATGATTGTCGAGTAGCTGCTGGTGAAATTTTCCAAACTCTGCTCTCCTTACTTTTAGACGTGAAGCATCCAGATAGAGTAATGCACTTTCCTCACTTCTGATATTAAAATTCAGGGCAAGGGTCTCGGCCGCTTACTCCGCGGCTTTGTAAAGCAACGCTCCTTCGCCAATCATCTCGTGATTCCTGATCATCTTTAGGAGCGGATCTCTGCCATTAGCAACGATGTAAGCTGTACTTAGAACAATTCGGTTATGAAGCCACTGGAGATTCAGAAGTCCGCGTCCGCCTTGACGGCGTCAAATGTATGATCGCTGAACTGACGAATTGATATACAAGCTTTTATGCATATGCATAATCTTACGTGTGGTGACATCAAGGGCCTGGAGCTCGTTCTTCGCCCATTGAACCATCCCAAACGAGCAGAGTAGAACCGGGACGGCAAGCATGTTAGTTGCAGATACCTTGTTCAACGTCGACAGATTGGAAGACCAAATCTGTCGAAGAAGATGCTTGTATCTGCTTCAGAGAGACTCCTTCACTGATGTTACGTCCTGAATGCAGCTTTGAGGCACGCCCAAACACTTGTCCAAACCAAAGTCCAGCCCAATCCCTCCTGTGTAGTTCTTGACGATATTTATAGCAGTTTGAAGTTTGCTCTTACCAGAGGCATAGATCTTCAGGTCATCCATATAAAATACATGAGTAACCTCATGCTCGTGCTGATTAGTGTCGCCACAGAGGTATCCAGGAGAATCTCGTAGTGCGAAACATAGAGGCAGAAGTGTGATGCAAAAAAGCAAAGGGCTCATGGCAAAACCCCTGCGACTAGTCACAAAATTAATGTTGGTCAAATTCCTACCCCTTTACAACACTTCGTGGAGGCGGGAAGGAATCTTTTTGTCTGGGCACAGAAATAATGTTTCTCAATCCGCGAAACCTTTCTAACACTCCATGGGGGCGGGAAATAACACCTGTGTCTGGTCACAGAAATAATGTTGATCAAACCCCTACCTCTTGCCAATACGTCGTGGGAGTGGAAGGGAACCCCTGGACTGGCCACAGAAATACTTTTGGTCAAATCCCTACGCGTTTCCTATACTAAGTTGGGGCGGGAAGGCACTTCTGTGACTGGTCACGGAAATAACGTTGATCAACCCCCTACCTCCTTACACTACTTCGTTGGGGGCGGGAAGGCACACTTGTGACTGGTCGCAGAAATAATTTTGGTCAAACACTTACTCCTCCCCAATAATTCGTAGGGGCGAGAAGGCAGCCCTGCGCCTGGTCACAGAAATGATGTTAGTCAAATTCCTACCCCTTTTCAAGACTTCGTGGGGCGGAAAGAAACCCCTGTGACTGGTCACAGAAATAATGTTTGTCAGAACGCTACTCCTTCCCAGCACTTCGCGGGACCGGGCAGGCAGCCCTGCGTCTAGGCACAGAAATAATGTTGATCAAACCCCTACCCCTTTTCAAGACTTCGTTGGGCGGGTAGAAACCCTTGTGACTGGTCACAGAAATAATGTTGGTCAAATCTCTACCCCATTTAAATACTACGCGGGAGCGGAAAGGCAGCCCTGCATCTGGTCACAGATATAATGTTGATCAAATCCCCACCTCTTTCCAACATTACGTGAAGGCGGAAAGACACCTCTGTTTCTGGTCACAGAGATAATGTTGGGAAAATTCCTTACACCTTTGCAACACTCCGTGGGGGGTGGAGAGGCATTTATGTGTCTGGTCATAGCAATAATGTTGATCAACCCCACACCCCTTTTCAATACTTCGTCGGGGCGGGAAGGTAACCCTGAGACTGCTCGTAGAAATAATGTTTGTCAGAACGCTGCACCTTTCCAACACTTCGTAGGAGCGGGAAGGCAGCCCTGCGTCTGGTCACAGATATAATGTTGATCAAACCCTTACAACTTTTTCAGTTCTTCGTGGGAGCGGGAAGAAACCCCTGTGACTGGTCACAGAAATAATGTTGGTTAAATCCCTATCCCTTTCCAACTCTCCGTGAAGGCTGCAAGGCAACTCTGTGCCTGGTCACAGAAATAATGTTTCTCAATCCGCCACTTCTATCCAACACTTTGTGGGAGCGTGAAGGCACCCTGCTTCTGGTAACAGAAATAATATTGATCATACTCCTACCCCTTCTCAATACTTCGTGGGGGCGGAAAGGTACCCCTGTGAATGGTCACAGGAATAATGTTGGTCGAATCCCTACCTCTCTCTAACACTCTGTGGGGGCAGAAAGGTAAGTCTGTGTCTGGTCACAGAAATAATGCTGATTGAACCCCTACCCCTTTTCAATATTCCGTGGGGCCGCGAAGGAACCCCTGTGACTGGTCGCAGAAATAATGTTGGTAAATCCCTACCCCTCTCCAACACTCCGTAGAAGCGGGAAGGCACCTCTGTGTCTAGTCACAGAAATAATGTTGATCAAACCCTTACCCCTTTTGCAGTACTTCGTGGGGGTGCGAAGGAATCCCTGTGACTGCTCGTAGAAATAATGTTTGTTAAATCGCTACTCCTTTCCAAAACACTTCGTGGGGTCGGGAAGGCAGCGCTCTGTCTGGTTACCGAAATAATTAGTATCTAACCCCTACTCCTTTACATTACTTCGTGGGGGGGGGGCGGGAAGGCACCTTTGTGAATGGTCGCAGAAATAATTTTGGTCAAACACTTACCCCTCCCCAATATTTCGTAGGGGCGAGAAGGCAGCCCTGTGTCTGGTCACAGAAATAATGCTGATCGAACATCTATCCCTTTCCAAAAATCCGTGGTGGCGGGTAGGAACCCCTGTGACTGGCACAAAAATAAAGTTTGTCTAAACGCTACACCTTTTCAACACTTCGTAGGAGCGGGAGGGCAGCCCAGCGTCTGGTCACAGACATAATGTTGATCAAACCCCTACCCCTTTTCATTACTTCGTGGGAGCGGGAGGGAACCCCTGTGACTAGTCACAGAAATAATGTTGGTCAAATCCCTACCCCTTTACAACACTTCATGGAGGCGGGAAGGAATCTCTTTGTCTGGGCACAGAAATAATGTTTCTCAAACCGCGAAACCTTTCTAACACTCCGTGGGGGCGGGAAGTAACTCCTGCGTCTGGTCACAGAAATAATGTTGATCAAACCCTTACCTCTCGATAATACTTCGTGGGAGTGGAAGGGAACCCCTGGACTGGCCACCGAAATACTTTTAGTCAAATCCCTACGCGTTTCCTACACTAAGTTGGGGCGGGAAGGCACTCCTGTGACTGGTCACGGAAATAACGTTGATCAACCCCCTACCCCCTTACACTACTTCGTTGGGGGCGGGAAGGCACCTTTGTGACTGGTCGCAGAAATAATTTTGGTCAAACACTTACTCCTCCTCAATAATTCGTAGGGGCGAGAAGGCAGCCCTGTGTCTGGTCACAGAAATGATGTTGGTCAAATTCCTACTCCTTTTCAAGACTTCGTGGGGCGGGAAGAAACCCCTGTGACTGGTCACAGAAATAATGTTTGTCAGAACGCTACTCCTTTCCAGCAGTTCGCGGGACCGGGCAGGCAGCCCTGCGTCTAGGCACAGAAATAATGTTGATCAAACCCCTACCCCTTTTCAAGACTTCGTGGGGCGGGAAGAAACCCCTGTGACTGGTCACAGGAATAATGTTGGTCAAATCCTTACACCTTTGCAACACTCCGTGGGGGGCGGAGAGGCATTTATGTGTCTGGTCATAGCAGTAATGTTGATCAACACCACACCCCTTTTCAATACTTCGTCGGGGCGGGAAGGTAACCCTGAGACTGCTCGTGGAAATAATGTTTGTCAGAACGCTGCACCTTTCCAACACTTCGTAGGAGCGGGAAGGCAGCCCTTGCGTCTGGTAACAAAAATAATGTTGGTCAAATCCCTACCTCTTTCCAACGAAATGTGGAGGCGGGAAGGCACCTCTGTTTCTGGTCACAGAAATAATGTTAGTAAAATCACTACCCCTTTTCAACATTCCGTGGGGGCGGAAAGGCACCTCTGTGTCAGGTCATAGCGGGAAGGCAGCCCTGTGTCTGTTCACAGAAATAATGTTGATCAAACCCATGCCTCTTTCGAACACTCCGTAGGGGCGGGAAGGCACTCCTGAGACTGGTCACAGAAATAATGTTGATCAACCTCTACACCTTCTCAATACTTCGTGGGTCGGGAAGGTACCCCTGAAACTGGTCACAGAAATAATTTTGGTCAAAACACTACACATTTCAAACACTTCGTGGAGGCGAAAAGGAACCCCTGCGACTGGTCACAGAAATAATCTTTGCCAGAACGCTGCTCCTTTCCGAAGCTTTGTGGGAGCTGGAAGCAAACCGGCGTTTGTTCACAGAAATTATATTGATGAAACTACTACTCCTTTTCAATACTTCGCGGGCACCGGGAGGAACCCCTGTGACTGGTAACAGAAATAATGTTTGTCGAAACGCTACACATTTCTGGCACTCCGTGGGAGCGGGAGGACAGCCCTGCGCCTGGTCACAGAAATAATGTTGATCAAACCCCTACCCCTTTTCAATACTTCGTGGGGGCGGGAAGAAACCCCTGTGGCTGGTCACAGAAATAATGTTTGTCGAAACTCTACACCTTTCCGAAACTTCATGGGGGCGGTAAGGTACCCCTGTGGCTGGTCACAGAAATAATGTTGGTTTAATCCCTACCCCTTTCAACTCTTCGTGGAGGGTGCAAGGCTCCTCTGTGCCTGGTCACAGAAATCAGGTTTTCTCGAAACGCTACACCTTTGCAACACTTCGGTGGAGGGGGGCGGACAGCGTTGCGCCTGGTCACAGAAATAGTTTTGATCAAACCCCTACTCCTTTTTAGTACTTCGTCGGGGTGGGAAGGCAGTGCTCTGCCTGGTCACGGAAATAATGTTGATCAAACCCCTATCCCTTTTTAGTACTTCATGTGGGCGGGTAGGAACTTCTTGTTACTGGTCACAGGAATAATGTTGGTCGAATGCTTACTCCTATCCGAAACTCCGTGGGAGCGGGAAGGCAGCGCTCAGTGTGGTTACAGAAATAATGTTGGTCAAATCCCTACCCCTTTCCAACGCTCCGTGGGGTGGGGAGGAACCACTGTAACTGGTCACAGAAATAATATTGGTCAAATTCCCACCCATTTCCGTCATCTCGAGGGACCGGAAAGGCACCTTTGTGACTGGAAGCA
>CAKNXH010057872.1:43512-59843 GCA_932178445.1 Andricus quercusramuli
TGTGACTGGTCGCATAAATAATGTTTGTCAAATTCCTAATCCTTTCCAACACTTCGTGGGGGCGGCAAAGCAGTGCTCTGCCTGGTCACGGAAATAATGTTGATCAAACCCCTATCCCTTTTTAGTACTTCATGTGGGCGGGTAAGAGCCCCTGTGACTGGTCGCATAAATAATGTTTGTCAAATTCCTAATCCTTTCCCACACTTTGTGGGGGCGGGAAAGCAGTGCTCTGCCTGGTCACAGAAATCATGTTGATCGAACCCCTATACCTTTTCACTACTTCGTGGGGGCTGGAAGGAGCCCCTACGACAGGTCGCAGAAATAATATTGGTGAAATCTCCACACTTTCCGGAAAAGTACCTCTGTGTATGGTCACAGAATTAATTTTTCTCAAACCGCTACTCCTTTCCAACACTTCGTGGGGGCGGGAAGGCAGTGCTTCGTCTGCTCACAGAAATCATGTTGATCGAACCACTATCCCTTCACATCACTTCGCGGGGGGCAGGGAGACACCTTTGTGACTGGTCACTGGAATAATTCTGGTCAAATACCTACTCCTATCCAGAACCCCGTGGAGCGGGTACACACCTCTCTGTCTGGTCACACAAAGAATGTGTGTCAAACCGGTAATTCTTTCCAACACTTCGTGAGAGCAGGAAGGCAGCCCTGCTTCTGATCACAGAAATAATGTTGATCAAACCCCTACCCTTTCAACACTCCGTGGAGGTGGGAGGGCACCTCAGCGTATGGTCCCAGAAATAATGCTTCTCGAACCGGTACTCCTTCCCAACACTTCGTGTGGGCGGGAATACAGCGCTCTGTCTGGTCAGAGAAATAATGTTGATCAAACACTTACCCCTTTACATCAATTCGCGGTGGGGCGGAGAGGCACCTTTGTGACTGGTAGCAGAAATAATGATTGTCAAACCACTACTCTTTTCCAACACTTCTTGGGGACGGGAAGGCAGCGTTCTGTGTGGTTACAGAAATAATGTTGATCAAACCCCTACCCCTTTTCAGTACTTTGTGGGGCGGGAAGGAACCCCTGTGACTGGTCACAGAAATAATATTGGTCAAATCCCTACTCCTTCCCAACACTTCGTGGGGGCGGGAAGGCACGTCTGTGTCTGGTCACAGAAATAATTTTAGTCAAACCCCTACTTCCTTTCAATACTTCGTGGGGCGGGAAGGAACCTCTGTGACTGGTCACAGAAATAATGTTAATAATATCCCTACCCCTTTCCAACACACCGTGGAGGCCGGAAGGCACCTCGGTGTCTTGTCACAGAAATAATGTTTCTCAAACCGTTGCCCCTTTCCAATACTTCGTGGGGGCAGGAAGGCAGAGCTCTGCCTGCTCACAGAAATAATGTTGATCGAATCACTATCCCTTCACATTACTTCGCGGGGGCGGGGAGGCACCTTTGTGACTGGTCACAGAAACAGTTCTGGTCAGATCCAAACAACTTTCCAACACTTCGTGGGGGCGGGAAGGCAGCGCTCTGTCTGATCACAGAAATAATGTTGATCAAACCCCTACCCCTTTTTAAATTCTTCGTGGGGGCGGGAAGGAATCCCAATGGCTGGTCGCAGAAATAAATTTGGTCAAATCCCTACACCTTTCCAACACTCCGTGGAGGCGGGAAGATTTGTGCCTGGTCACAGAAATAATGTTTCTCAAACCGCTACTTCTTTCCAACAATTCGTATGGGCGGGAATACAGTGCTCTGCCTGGTCAGAGAAATAATGTTGATCAAACCCCTACCCCTTTTGAATACTTTGTGGGGCGGGAAGAAACCCCTGTGACTGGTCACAGAAATAATATTGGTCAAATCCCTACTCCTTTCCAACACTTCGTGGGGGCGGGAAGGCAGGTCTGTGTCTGGTCACAGAAATAATGTTTGTTAAACCCCTACCCCTTTTTAATACTTCGTGGGAGCGGGAAGGCCGCCCTTGCGTCTAGCCACAGAAATAATTTTGGTCAAACCCCTACTCCCTTTCAATACTTCGTGGAGGCCGGAAGGCACCTCGGTGTCTTGTCACAGAAATAATGTTTCTGAAACCGTTGCCCCTTTCCAATACTTCGTGGGGGGAAGGAAGGCAGCGCTCTGCCTGCTCACAGAAATAATGTTGATCGAACCACTATCCCTTCACATTACTTCGCGTGGGCGGGGAGGCACCTTTGTGACTGGTCACAGAAAGAGTTCTGGTCAGATCCGTGCAACTTTCCAATACTTCGTGGGGGCGGGAAAGTACCTCTGTGTATAGTCACAGAAATAATTTTTCTCAAACTACTACTCCTTGCCAATACTTCGTGCGGGCGGAAAGAACCCCTCTGGCTGGTCACAGAAATAATGTTGGTCAAGTCCCTACTCCTTAACAAAATCCCGTTGGACGGGTAGACACATCTGTATCTGGCCATAGAAAAAATTTTTGTCAAACCGTTACTCCTTTCCAACACTTCGTGGGATCGGGAAGGCAGCCCTGCTTCTGTTCACAGAAATAATGTTGATCAAACCCCTACCCCTTTTCAATGCATCGTGCGGGCGGAAAGGAACCTCTGCGACTGGTCACAGAGAGAGTTCTGGTCAGATCCGTACAACTTTCCAACACTCCGTGGGGGCGGGAAAGCACCTCTGTGTTTAGTCACAGAAATAATTTTTCTCAAACTACTACTCCTTGCCAATACTTCGTGCGGGCGGAAAGAACCCCTCTGGCTGGTCACAGAAATAATGTTGGTCAAGTCCCTACTTCTTAACAGAATCCCGTTGGGCGGGTAGACACATATGTATCTTGTCATAGAAAAAATGTTTGTCAAACCGTTACCCCTTTCCAACACTCCGTGGGTCGGAAAAACCCCTCTGTGTATGGTCACAGAAATGATGTTTCTAAAACCGCAACTACTTTCCAACACTTCGTGCGGGCGGGAAAGCCACGCTTTGTCTGGTCACCGAAATAATGTTGATCTAACCCCTATCCCTTTTCAGTACTTCGTGGGGGCGGGAAGGAGCCCCTATGACCGGTCGCAGAAATAATATTAGTCAAATCCCTACCCCTTTCCAGCACTCTGTGGAGGCGGGGAGGCACCTCTGTGCCTTGTCACAGAAATAATGTTTCTCAAACTGCTACTCCTTTCCAACACTTCGTGGGGGCAGAAAGGCAGTGCTCTGTCTGCTCACAGAAATAATGTTGATGGAACCACTATCCCTTTAAATTACTTCGCGGGGGCGGGGAGGCACCTTTGCGACTGGTCACAGAAATAGTTCTGGTCAAATCCCTACTCCTTTCCAACGCTCCGTGGGGGCGGGAAAGCACCTCTGTGTATGTTCACAGAAATAATGATTCTCAAACCGCTACTCCTATTCAATACTTCGTAGGGCGGAAAGGAACCTCTGCGACTGGTCATAGTAATAATTTTGGTGAAATCCCTACCCCTTTCCATCACTCCGTGGGGCGGGAAAGCACCTCTGCGTATTGTCACAGAAATAATTTTTTCAAACCTCTACTCCTTTCCAACACTTCGTGAGGGCGGAAAGAACCCCTGTGACTGGTCACAGAAATAATGTTGCTCAAATCCCTACCTCTTTCCAGCACTTCGTGAATGCGGGGAGGCACCTCTGTGGCTTGTCACAGAAATAATGTTTCTCAAACCGCAACTACTTTCCAACACTTCGTGGGGGCGGGAAAGCAGCGCTCTATCTGGTCAAAGAAATAAAGTTGATCAACTCCTATCCCTTTTCAGTATTTCGAGGAGCGGGAAGGAGCCCCTATCACTTGTCGCAGAAATAATTTTGGCCAAACCCTACCTTTTTCCAACACTCCGTGGAGGCGGGAAGGCACCTCTGTGTCTGATCACAGAAATTATGTTTGTCAAACCGCTACTCCTTTCCAACACTCTATGGGAGCGGGAAGGTCGTCCTTGCGTCTGGTTACAGAAATAATTTTGTTCAAACCCCTACCCCTTTTCAATACTTCGTGGGGCGGGAATGAACCATTATGACTGGTCAAAGAAATAATTTTGGTCAAATCCCTACTCCTTTCTGAAACCTCGTGGGGGCGGGAAGACACCTCTGTGTCTGGTCACAGAAATAATGTTTATCAAATCCCTACTGCTTTACAATATTTCGTGGGAGCGGGAAGGCAGCCCTTACGTCTGGTCACCGAAATAATGTTCATCAAACCTCTAACCCTTTTCAACACTTCTTGGTGGCGGGAAGGAACCTCCGTGACGGGTTTGTATATAGTTCAAAGTACTTAAAATCCCATTCTTTCACAGATATGCTTTGTTAATATCAGTCCGTGTTGTGTTAATCATGGAAAATCATTTAAAATAAATAATGTGCGATATAATGCAAAAAGTAATATATTTTCAAATTATTGCTTAATAGGAATTTGCTTGAATACATTTTTGGTTTAATATGTTTTGAAAGGTTACGAAATGACCGCAATATCTGTAAATCGTTATACAGAAGTATATAGTATGCATAATGCATCTAGTTGTCAATTGATACTTTTCACATGTGCGCGCTTTCAAGTCTCTCCACTCCGAAACTTCACACCCAAATGAGAAATATGAGGGACCGTTTTATTCACTATGATGTATAATAATAATAATAATAATAATAATAATAGTGGCGTAGGGATTTGGCGACCCCATCGCCCGAGAGCTCCGGCTCTTGCAGTCAGCCGCGTTGCTTTGGGCTAACTCCCCAATGCAACGAATTATGCGGTTACGACACAAGTATCGCGCAGTGCCACCCACAATAGGCCTCTCTCGGATGGAGGCCATGGTTCAGTTGGGAGTGGCAATAGGAACGAACCGAGGCGACGACCAGGCAATGACCCCGGACAAACGCGAGAACAGCGATTTAAATGGTCGGACCAACTCAAGAGGGACCTTCTTACCTGTTGGCAAAGAAGCTCACCGGCATTGCTCACCGGTATTGCACAGCTTCAGTTCAAAATTGGAACGGCGAGACGGAATGCATCAAATGTTCAGTGCGTGATTAGCTACATAACATCAAATAAAAAGTTCACTCCAAAAGTTAGGGCACTTGCTCGAAACTTAAGGAAAGCAAATCACACGCTGAACAAGTGTAAACTGTCGACCATCAAGCAGCACTGGACGCAAAAAGTAAGATCTCTTTCAACAGCGAAACAGCGCCTTGAACGGCGAGTTAAGTGGATTCAGGAAAATTCCACCTTTTCTACTAATCCTTCCCGTCTCTTCAATAAAGCGTCATGTGTAGTTAAAAATCCGCCTAGTCGAGAAGAGATTCAAGTCTTCTGGAAGCAAGTATATGGAGATACTTATCAGCTAAATGAAGACGCTTCTGATATATCACTCTTTCGTAACTTTTGCCAAAAGCAAAGGTTACAAGGTCCAGAGGAAGAGTGTCCACTAATTACTGCTGAAGAAGTGAAGAAAGTTATCACTAGAACTAAGAACTTTTCGGCGCCAGGGCCAGATAAAATCAACAACTTTTGGTGGAAGAAGTTTACTTCTACGCACCAACATCTAGCTCGTATATTTACTACTTTCTTAAACGGAGAACAACCCGTCCAGCAGTGGCTAGTGGAAGGACGCACGGTATTGATCCCTAAGGCCGGAGATTTGTCATGTCTTAAGAACTACAGGCCCATAGCTTGTTTAAACACCAGCTACAAGCTATTCACTGGCATCCTCAAAGAGAGGATATTGACATCTATCGAGCCGGTATGGAGTGCAATAGTCGAACAACGTGGATGCAAGAGAGGGCTGGCAGGTTTCAGGGAGAACCTGTTAATAGACAGGTGTATTACCCAGGACTCGATCAGGTATCGACGCAATCTGTCCATGGCTTGGATTGATTACCGTAAGGCATTCGATAATACCAACCATGAGCTTCTTATCAAGCTCCTTGAGTGCATGGAGGTGCATCCAAAAATAGTTAGATGCATGAAAGAGCTTGTGCTCTTGTGGCGGACAAGATTTTTCATAACATCTGACAAAAGACAAGTGACTACAAGCTTTGTCACATATAAGAGGGGGGTCTTTCAAGGAGACTCTCTAAGTCCGATACTTTTCTGCATCTCCCTCTTGCCTCTATCTATTGTGCTCCGAGGCAAAAGCTCTAGATACCTATGTGGCCCGCCGAACAGAAGAGAATATAAGGTTAACCAGCTTTTATACATGGACAACCTTAAACTCTTTGCTTCCTCGAAAAAGGACCTTAACATCCTTGTAGATGCGGTAAATAGGTATTCTAAAGCGATTGGCATGAGCTTCGGACTGGACAAGTGTGCCTGCGTCCACCAACACCAAGGAAGACTAGAAACTACATCATCCAGTGACGATCAGGATGTTCAACTCATAGGCGGAAATACCATTCAACATCTTGGTATTGGAGAAACATATACATATCTTGGAATACCGCAAGCGGAAACCCAAAATGTGCATAACTTGAAAACAGCCCTTGGAAAAAGGTATCGCCAAATTCTCAGAAAAATTTGGGCTTCCGAATTATCTGGAAAGAATAAGATCCAGGCGACCAATATGCTGGCCGTTCCTATACTGCTCTACACGTTCGGTGCAGTAAAATGGAACGTCGATGAGTTAAAACAACTTGATCGAAGCACACGCAAGATGATGGCAATACAACGAAGTCTTCATCCTAGATCTTCCGTATCACGAACATATCTCCCTCGCGATAAAGGGGGTAGAGGATTGCTAAGCTTAGAGTGTCTTCATCGAAGAACGGTTCTGGCTACAGCCTGCTCAGTTCTAAAAAGCACGGATTCCCTTATGCGACTCGTACATCAACATGAAGTCGCCAATGCTGCGGTGTTTCTATACCATGCAGCAGATAGGGCCGCAGAGGAGCTTGACCTCCCATTTAATTCCAGCGACATTACATATGGCCTAGCATCACTAACACCTCTGGTGCTCAAAAGTCGTATACAGGAAGCAGAACATACGCTCCTACTAAGAGAACATGCTGAGAAACCCCTCCACGGTAAGTTCTACGGCATCCTACGTAGAGAAGAGCTCTCGATGGGTCTGTCCAACATGTTTCTCAAGTCTGCTGGATTGAGATCGGAGACCGAGGGATTTCTTTTTGCCTGTCAAGACGGCGTCATAGACACCTTAGTTTACCGCGAGCGCATAATGAATGTACCTGTACGCGATACCAACTGCCGAGCGTGCAAGCAAGAGCCCGAAACACTTGGACATGTTCTCAGTGGATGCTCTAAATATGCACGCTGCGCTTACATAGAGAGACACAATGCAGCTCTAAAAGTGATATATTACCATCTTAGGCATTTCTATGGTGTTGATCTATTGCCCGTCTTGCCATACGCCCAGGGGGAATTCGAGTCAGTTGTGGAGAATGATCAGTGTAAGATCTACTGGAATTTCTCATTCTCCACCACTCAACGTATCAGTGCTACGAAGCCTGACATTGTCCTCCAAGATCTGAAGAACAAGATCATTTACGTGATTTAATTCTCGGCACCAGCCGATGGTAATATCACGGCAAAGGAGGGAGAAAAACGGGTGAAATATCAAGCACTTCTTTTCGAGCTGAGTAGGCTGTACCAAGGCTACGAAGTCCATCTTATAATTCTCATAATCGTCTGCCTTGGAGGTATGAAATCTTCATTTATTAGCCAACTCAACAAGATTCCGGCTTGCCAGCGTCACGCTCATTTTATCGCGAACCGGATGCAAAAGGCTGTTCTCCTGGGATCACTCCATCTGGTCCGTCAACACTGTTCCTCTCAAATTCTGAAAAGATTGGTAGCTCAAAAAAAGTATCCAGAGGTGAAACCTTCATCTCCAACTGTCTTGTCTGCCGCGTAAGTTCATCCGCGGCTAGAGACCTGACTCCAAGGAACAGTGTTGCCCGATGTTATCACGCGTAAATTTCCCGCTCTTGCTTACCTTCTAGGCCAGAAGGAGCAGAAGCGGATGACGTACACGTTCCAGTAGCTTTGGGATTGGTTTCATTTGGAATCATGATCGAAGCTTCCGGAGCCTACAACTTCTAGAATAATGATATAATATATATATAATAATATAATAATATAATAATATATATAATATATATAATGATATAATATATATAATATAATAATAGAGTCTATAGATACATTCCAATGTCCGTTTTGGAAAATGAAGATTGCATCTTATATTGGGATGTGACTATCCAGATGGATCATTACATCCGAGCCAATCGACCTGACATCGTGATGCGAGAGAAAAAAGGTGGAAGAGTCTACATCATCGACATTGCTTGTCCGCTCAACCGAAATTTGCAGGCAACCTATACAACCAAGATTCATAAGTATAGCGAGCTAAGGCATGAAGTTAAGGCAATATGGAGGAATGTGAAACATGCATCTATTCATTCTATTGTGATTTCGGCTACAGGCAATGTGCACGCAAGATGCACTGAACATCTTGAACATTTAGGAGTCAGTAGGGTACTGGCGGCAGCTCAAAAGGCGGTTTTATTAAACACCTGTCGCATTGTAAGAAACTTCCTGGACCATCAGGAAGCAAGTGACTAAGAACCTATGGCGTGATACATGGTAGCTCTAAGAAAGCATCCAGAGGCGACTGGTGTCACCTTCAACACTCACGGCCGCTGTGTAAGGATAACAGCGGCAAAGCCAAACTGCAAACTACATCATAAATTCTAATTTTGTACCTACAACATCATCGTAAATGATTTCAAACAACGTATTGAAATAACTTATAACATCCTGATCTCATCAGTCACTTGACTTAGTCTGTGGCTATGACGAAAAACCGGGTTCACCCGAGAAAAAGTTTGAAAAAAAATAGATCTTTATTATGTTCCACGAAGTATGTACATGAGCTAGAAGAAAGATATACGAGTAGACGAGTGGACATAAAAGGCCGAGGTGCAGCTAAACTGCTTTACAACCTAGCCTTCTACAATCTAACTTAAATGCTTACTATAAAATAACTAAAAAATAACTGCTTATTAACGCTAACTAGCTTAAAAGAGGAGAGAAAAAGAAACCAACAAAAAAATATGATTTTACAATCGTAAATTAAATTAAATTAAATTAGGGACTAGGAATACAGGGCCATCATATAAAAATGGTCAATAAGTAGCTTATTCGCACGTGACAAGTATTCAACGGTTTTAAGGCTCCACCCGCAATTTTTCCTACATTTCATTTCTCACAGATTGAGCACTATACGAATCAATAGGATTTTTAAGAATGTTTAACAAACGAGGAGCTAAGCATGAAAAAGTAGCTTCCGCCTTCGCAGTGCGGGCTAAAGGGACAGAAAACTTTCCGTTGGATCTTGTGACCGTTTTGACTTGCAAAACAAAAAATTTGCTTCAGGCAGCCGAGCGCGCGAGCTTCTTTCCTGAACCCGCGCAAACGTTCAATTCATTCTTCCACCCAATATAGAGAAAATCTGAACAATTTTAATATTTTTACAGATAAACAATCATCTTAATCATGCTAAAGTAATTAAACTTAATATTATTAATAATAATGAATCCATCACCATTTTGTGAAAGGTATGGGCACTTACAATCCAGCACCACATTCTGTAAGAGTTTGACTTTTGATTTTTGTGACTACATATTCATAATCAGCGACCCCAAAAACCTCCGAGTAACCACTTTCAGCTGAATCCGCCGACACTTTGAAATCTCTGCCGCCAATTTGAATTTACAATTTTTGACTGCATAATCGTAATTAGCGACCCCAAAAAAAGACAAGCAACTATTTTTAGCCAATTCCATGAACTTTTCAAAACCTTTGCCGCTATACTGAGTCCGCCATATTGAATTATGAATTTTTGACTGCATATCCGTAATCAGCGACCCCAAAAACCCCCGAGTAACTATTTCTAGTCGATTCCACGTATTTTTCAAAATCTTCGCCGCAATGTTGAGTTAGCCATTTTGAATTTTCAATTTTTGACTGCATATTCGTAATCGGCGATCCCAAAAAACCCCGAGTAACTATTTTTAGTTTATTCCATCTATTTTTCAAAATCTGCGCCGCCATTTTGAATTTTGACTGCATATTCGTAATCAGCGACCCCAAAAACCTTTGAGTAACAATTTTTAGCGGCTTCTATATATACTTTTCAAAATCTTTGCCGCCATATTGTGTCCACCATTTTGAAGTTTGAATTTTTGACTGCATATTCGTCACGGTGGTCGGGAAGCAAAAAATCTGAACAGATCCTGTTCGCCAGAAAATCACTTTTTTGTTCAGTCAAAAGTACCAAAAAGCGGGTTTTTGAGAATATCTCTTCATGGATTACCAGTACCCAGAAAGAGCGCATATTAGTGAAGTCAATCAGTGAAAAAAATCGGTTTTTCCGAGATACCGCCTCTGGAATGTATTTTATCCATGATATGGTTATTTGCGTTGTTAGAGGACTCAATTACCTTCAAAATGAGCCCTTGAACATTGAAAAATGTTCAATAGCCACCGAGATAGAACGTCTCAACGTGGACCCTTTTTGATCATTTTTCACGAAAATCGTTGAAAATCAGTTTTTCAAAAATTTCTCATGTCTTAAAATGCTAAAAAAAAGTCGAATCAAAATCTGAAAAAATTTTATTCATGAGAAATTTCTGAAAACTGATTTTCAACGATTTTCGTGAAAAATGCTCAAAAAGGGTCCACGTGAGACGCTCTATCTCGGTGGCTATTGAACATTTTCGAATGTTCAAGAGCTCATTTTTAAGGTAATTGAGTCCTCTACCAACACGAATAACCATATCATGGATAAAATATATTCCAGAGGCGGTATCTCGGAAAACCCGACTTTTTCCACTGATTGACTTAAAATAATATGCGTTCTATCTCGGTAACCAAGGAATGTTTTTTTAATTTATAGGGGTCATTTTGAAGGTAATTAATTTTTCTACAAAACATATGGGAAGTACTTACGTGGAAAGATACATCTTTAAGGAGATATTCCCGAAAATCGATTGTCGGTATTTATGGCCTAGTGATATGCACTCTATATCGGTGACTTTTGCGATAAAATACATCCCTGAGGAGATATTCTCAAAAAACCGATTTTGGGTACTTTTGACTGAACAAAAAAGTGATTTTCTTGCGAACAGGATCTGTTCAGATTTTGTCTCAACGATTTTTGAGCACTATAACAACAAAATCATGGACCTTCTTACTGACGATACATATAAAAAATTTTGAAAAGACTCCACGAAAACAATGGTCAACCAAACAAAAACCCTTCTAAAAGACTCAAAACTTGACAGGAAAACAATATCTAAATTAAAACCTGCTAATCCCATCTCTCCAAAACTTCACGGACTCCCAAAAATCCACAAAAGCAACATCCCACTCAGACCGATCGTCAGCGCAATAAACTCACCAACTTACAACCTAGCACATTTTCTCGCCAAAAAACTGAACTTGTCTTTCAATAACAAAATGTACGAACAAAACTCAGGAGCAGCAATGGGATCTCCAATCTCACCTGTAATAGCCAACATCTTTATGGAAAATCTAGAAAATAAAATATTTAACAAATCCAAGCTTAAACCGTAATTTTGGTGCCGTTACGTTGACGAGACTTTTGTCATCTGGAGACATGGACTAGATGAACGACACAAGTTCTTTAATTTCATCAATCAATACACCCTAATATCCAGTTCACCATGGAGATTGAACAAAACGGAAAATTACCTTTCTTGGACGTGCTAGTTTACAAAAAATCTGATAACACATGAGGACATGAAGTTTACAGAAAATCCACCCATACAAACATATATCTACATGCCTCCCCTCACCACCACCCATCGCAAAAGCAATCAGTCATCAACTCCCTTGTATACAGAGCTGTATCCATAACAGATAATGATAACTTACAAAAGGAACTACAAAATGATCAAACAAATACTAATGCAAAACGATTACACAAACAAACAAATCAATAAAGCAATAAGAAAATACACTAAAAAACAAGTCAATACAACCTACTAAAGAAAGAGAGAGAAAAACTACAACCATCCTACCCTACATTCAAGGTATCACAGAACAAATAGGAAGAATTCTCAACAAACACAACAACCAAACCATATTCGAACCACTTGCGAAAATAGAACAACTTCTAAAAAACCCTAAAGATAAAAAGGCACCTTTCAGTGATCTGGGAGTACATAAAATCAGTTGATCTTGTGGCAAAGTCTATATTGGACAAAACAGGGAGGGCGGTAAGCCAACGTGTAAAGGAACATGAGAGTAAAGTCAGGCTAAAATATTTCACGCAATCGGCACTAGCTGAGCGGTGTATGACATAACTCATATTGAATGCTTATTGTAATGGCGTCATATTTCATACGAAATAATCCAAGCATGTCCTAACAGCATTCTAGTATGATGACGTCATCCTAGTTCCAGGAATCCTTATCTACAGGGTTACATATTTCGTCAATATTGACGCTATATTGATGATATATAAGAGGCAAAACCTGCACAAAACTTTATATAAGAAATTTTTTTTAATGTGTGTTGCTATGTGTCAATTCACTAAAATCAGATATAATGAACCAATGTTGCATAATAGTTTCCTGAATTTTCAGTTGTGTATGAAATAACTTATATTGAATGCTTATTGCAATAGTGTTATATTAAATTTAAAAATGGTTCCTGATTCCATCTGATTGGCTCGTGACCACTTTGATGCGCGCCGACATCATATGCCAGAGATGTCATATTTCATATAATAATAAACAATTCCTGATAAACTAAATTTCATTCAATTGACATCATCATAAATACAATACAAAATTTCCGTGAAATTAATATCCAATATAAAATCATATAAGAGCACAGGAGAAAATAATATATACACGCGGTTTATGGATACCAGCAGATTACTTCACACATTGAGAAAACAGAAATAATATAAAGAATTGTATTTTTACTGAATATCTAGTTTTCAACGGACCTTTACCTTTCGGCACTCACAGAGTCCAAAAATCATAAAATTTTGTCGACGCGTGTCTATATGTCGGTATGTATGGTTACCTGAATGCTGCAGTTACGCTAACTTTTGAAGGATTTGTCCAATCAGATCAGCCTTTGATAAACTTTTTTAGTGTCCTTAAATGGAGGTTAAGTTCGTTAACCAGATATTTCCAAATAAACAGTGCTCCGGGGCTGTTTATTTCGGTCATGACGAAAAAGTATAAATAAGCTGACGTTCTTGTATTTGGTATTAGCAGTTCCAAATGTTTATAATTTCAAGTATTGCAAATATTAGACAAACTTGTCATTTGATTTCAATGATTATTATTCCATTCAAGTCAATTATTTTGTTATAATTTTCAAAACTCGTTTGTTCTAATTTGTTACCAAATTTATTCACAGCACCCCTAAGCAAATTATGTACTTTCAAAATAAATCTTAATTAATCTAAACAAATCCAATGTACACTAATTTGTAAAAAAATGTACCAATTTTAAAAATGCAAAGTTCTGCTCAGGGCTTTAGCTATCCGCCACCTGCTACCCGCCCAGTAACTGAGGTTTGCCACGGGAGTTACGATTTACACTTCCCTAATAGCACCGAAACTTGGGTCAAGCTTGGGTGAATGTTTTGTACAAGTCTCCCAATGTTCGTGCCAAGCTTGTGACAAGCTTGGGTGAGAATTGTTATGGCCACTTTTCACAAGTTTGGCTGGTATTTGGACGCGTTTAGTACGCCAGCGTTCCGAGAGATGTCGCTGCGGTCTAAAGACTTCTGGTGGTATAGGAGCACACTGTAATCAAAATCGTTCTTATCTACTGAGTCTAATTATCGATGTCGCTGATCAATAGATGGCGCTGCTGGATGCGTGGCGATACGTGGGCGTGCAAAGCTTGAGTCAATGTTGGGTGAACATTTTGGCATGATTTTGAAATGATTTTGCCCAAGTCTCCCAATGTTGGTGACAAGCTTGAGTCAAGCTTGGGTGAAAGTTGTGATTGCCACTTCTCCCAAGTTTCGCCGGTATGGCCCACTCGGGTGTCGCTGCTGAATACGTGTCGGGTGGTCCACAAACCTTATTTGAGCAGACTGTGCGCGAAAAAAGTTTCGCCCATGCGCAGTTTGAAGATGGCTTACTTGAGACACTGGTGAAAAAGCTGCGCATGCGCACATTCGAGAATAGGTACTTTAGACACTGGCATAGGTAACTTTAAACGCTGCTGGTGTTGGTATCTTCTTGGAATAAATTTACATTTAACTTGAGCAAATGTATTAATGATTGAAGTTTTGTTTTTAAGGTTTCGTAGCCCCCCACCCCGAGCGGCAAAAAAGCATAAACGCCAACATTCTTTTTCAAGAATTTTTTTTCAACAAATTTTTTTCAACAAATTTTTTTTTTCAACATTTTTTTTTTCGCAAATTTGTTTTCACAAAATTTTTTTTCAAAAATCTTTGTTCACAAAATTTTTGTTCAAAAATTTTTTTGCACAAAATAGTTTTCCAGAACACTTTTTGCACAACATTTTTTTCCAGAACATTTTTTTCGAAAATTTTTTTTCCCAAATTTTTTTTCAAACATGAACATTTTTTTTTAAATTTCTTTACTCTACTCTATGCAATATAAAATCAGTATTTCTCGTCACCACCTCCTAACAACTTTTTCTTACGGGCGTTGCAAAAAATAGCGTGTGATACACGTGCGCGTAGGTCATTGGTAACTCGTGTGATTGCATGATTCGCCTGCAGCTCGAAGTACTCGTCTACGTTTTCGTACTCGCTCCGCTCGTGCGCTGACCACCAACTCATGCTTCGAGCCTCCGGCTTATGCTGCAAAATTCACATTCGCACACAATCATCTATTTTACGCACTTGTATCACAAATAACTATTTCCTTCGTAACAGAGAATCAAAAAGGTAGAAAATGTGACATCCTTGATATATGTGTGAAAATCACATGTTTCGAATATCCTAAAATATAGATACGACAGTTAAATAACGATACTTTGCCTTCAACTTTTGGCTGTGCTTATGCCAGTTATGTAACTTTCTAATCTATTTTTGGTGAAAAATGTTGTTTTCGAAAATATCACGAATGTCCGATTTTTCATGTTCTTACTACCTGCTCTTTGGTACAGGGAAAGAAAAGTGCTGGAAATTTTGATTGACCGAGTCTGTGACTTCAGGATAGGTCTAAAAGCATTTGGAAATTTTCAAATATCGTATTTGAAAATCATGCAAATAGTGCTTGAAGAAATAAAAGACTTATTAAATTGCATCCAGCATAGTCAGTGAAGCACTCCTAGACTCCATCAACAAAATATCACAGAAAAATTTGTAAGCCGTTCAACACTCCAATATTAAATTCTCAAAGGCAGTCAAGGAAGGGTTCGTAGACTGTCAAGCTAGCCATTTATTCTAATAAAAAATAAAAAATTATTTTTCAAATTTATAATATTATTATCTTTAACTTATATATTTATTTAAATATTGTTATAGCACACACAATTATTACTTATATCAATCGCTCGCTTTTTACGCTCTAAAAAATCGGACGCACGCTGCGGGGATTCGAACTACCTATCCTATAGACACGAGACTAACGCAACTCATTCCTAACCGCGCAAGCCCCTCGCCTAATCGATTGGGCTGAAAACACAGTAAAAAATCTTGGCGTTCTGCTACAGCTGAAAACTGCGTGGCCGCGTAAAAAGAATTTTAGTGAGGACTGCGAATTAGACAATTTGCTGCAAGACTGACTTTGCATAACAAATCAAACACATTGTTTAAACAATTTTTTTTTTAATGGAAAAATATAATACTCCACGGAAAATTATTTTTCGACCAAGGGATGATTTTACGTAAAAAAATAAGTTTTTTCTTCATTTAAACTAAAATTGTTTAAATAACTTTTTTTAAATTTGTGAGATATAACATAAAAACTAATTGCACCGTTCGATTCTATGGAAAAAAAAATGAAATCCATGTAATGGAAATTTTTCTCAGAAAATTTCATATCTACTATAATGAAATATTTACATAGTACATACTACGGCAAATTATAAAATTTGTTTAAAAATTAAATTGAGTTATTCTTATTTTGTAAATTAAAGAATTTGATTCCAGATTGAAGAAATTGATAACAAGTCAACAAAAAATCAAACTTTTTGTCCCTTGTGCACTTTTTGTTAGACGCACTGTTTATAAGGGTAGGTATTCACTTGTCCGAAATTAAATTTTCCCTAAAACTCATTTTGCCGAAAAAATCACTAGATTACTAGCCGCCTTCGAAACAATTGATAGATGGGCTTCTGCTTGGCCAATTAAAATTGGCAAGCTGAAGC
>CAKNXH010057872.1:64843-93920 GCA_932178445.1 Andricus quercusramuli
TTTACATATTAATTTTGTTTCCTTTATTAATTATAATGCCATATTACTTTACCATTACTTTACCATTACTTTACCGTTACGCTGTAGCGTAATGTTTGCGTTCGGCCGGTCCGCCAGGGATTAAAAACCTTCATGAAATCATTGGAATATTTTGAAACCCTTGTGAATTTTATCTAAACAAATCTTTTGAAATCTTCACGAAATCCTGGAAACCTATCAAATCCTTTGAATATATAAAAAATGTAGAAAAATCTTAAAAATATTTGTATAATGTTTGAAGTCTTTATAAAATCATTGAGAAAATTTGAAATCTTTGAGAGTTTTTTGAAATCTTTGGGAATTTTTCTGAAAGATATGAAAATTTTTAGAAATATTAAAAACCTTCATGAAATCATTGGAATATTTTGAAACCCTTGTAGATTTTATCTAAACAAATCTTTTAAATTTTTGAAATGTTTTGAAATCTTGATGAAATCCTGGAAACGTATAAAATCCTTTGAATATATAAAAAATATAGAAAAATCTTAAAAATATTTGTATAATGTTTGAAGTCTTTATGAAATCATTCAAGAAGTTTGAAATCTATTAGAGTTTTTTGATATCTTGGGGAATTTTTCTGAAAGATTTGAAAAATTTTTGAAATATTAAAAATCTTCATGAAATTATTGGAACATTTTGAAACCCTTGTGAATTTTATCTAAAAAAATCTTAATGAAATCATTGAAATATTTTGAAATCTTTGTAATTTTTTCATCTTGAAAAATCTTTGTCAAATCTTCGAAGCATTTAAAAATTTGTTGATACATTTAAAAAATCCTTATCGAAATCTTTCAAAATCTTTGAAACCTCTGTGGAACTTTTGAAACCTTTGAAACATTCCAAAATCTTTATAATATTTCAAACAATCTAAATCTTTTAAAATCCCAAAAATATTCGTGAAATTTTCTTAAAATCCTTATAAAATATCTGAGACATTTTGAAATCTCTGTGTTTTTTTGTAAATCGTAAAATATCCTTGTGAAATCTTTAAAATATTTCAAAATTTTTTAAACCTTTCAAAAGTTTTGAAATCTTAGTAAATTCCCATAAAACAATTCAGTTTTCTACAAGTAAAGTGGTGTTTCCGTCTTGAATCCATTTTTACAAACAAGAAATCTTTAAAATCTTCAGAATCTACTTCTTTCTATAATCTTTCTGTCTTCTCCCACTGGTGTAGAATAAATAAAAGATTGGAAAATGGGTTCCCGCGTGTGTGGGCCAGGGGCCATTCGGCTAATACGCCCCTGCCGGCACCGCAACCAGGGCTATAAGCTCGTTACCCTGGTTGCTGCGGACGCGGCAATCAGCTGGTACCGTGTATGTATTAGCTCAACCCATTTAATATCAGATGATCCCGCGTCCGCGTCCAGGATATGAGCTTATAACCTGGACACAGCGCGTCCGCCCATGTCTCATATAAGCTTATCATGAGACATGGCCGTCGTCATCACCGCGGCCACCGTCCCCTATTTTCAATATGTTTGAGAGTTTAAAAATTTTTAAAAAGATATTGTCATAAGCTTAAAGTCTTCAATCTAGGATCTTTGTCGTAAAAACTTTATAATTTTATAATTGATGGATATTGAAGTGCACAAGGGAATCTGTTTGAATTTTTATTAATTTTTTTTTATTGGAATATTTGTTTTAAAAATTTATAAATGTTTACGCATACATAGAGAAATGTGGTAAAAGAGAAAAAAGAAGGAATGTAGAAATGAAACTTTTTATTTTTTTTTATTTTTTTATTTTATTTCTTTAAAAATATGCTTAAAAAAGACGAGTCTTACTCTTCTAGAATGCAGGTTCATCTGACATTTTTTCTATTATTATGATATCGTCATAATCATCATCAGCATCGACTTCGCTTGTCAGATCTATTTCGACTGTGCGTTTTGTCGCACAGACAGTGGTGGCAGCAGCAGCAGCTAACCAGCTTCCTCTCTCGCCGTGTTGAGACGGTTTAGAGCTGCCTCGGATATACGCACGGAGCTCTGATTTCTAGGGATCTCGCCTGGTTCTAAAGTATCTTCATCGTCGTCGTCGTCTGTGGGTCTTACAATCTCAAAAACGTGGTCGTCCCCGTCATATTCTTTGTAATATGGAAAAAAAAATAAATAAGAGAACTATCAAATATTTGTTTGAACAGAGTTATTCCTTTTTTGAAACATGAAAAAAATGAATACTGACAGAGATGAATTTTGACGTTTCTAGGGATAGATATGTTCATGGTGACGACGAATTATTTTTCATAGGAACACACACACACCCGTACACATACTTTAATGACTATATAACAGGATTTCATTACATATTCCCGTTGTCGAAATTTCCCCCAAAATGACTCTAAACACAGTTTTGCAACTGTATGAAGATCAGGATTATTAATGATTTTGTAGCGATGTTAATCGACACCCTCAATTGTCGGATGTTCATTTAGATACGCTAGTTGTAGTGGTTTTTGTTGTTGCTGTTGTTGTTCTTGTTGTTGTTGTTCTTCATCTTGTTGGTTCTGCTGGTGGTGGTTCTGATACTGCTCACTAGATGCAGTGCCATCTACAACTAGCTGTATCATTTCTTCTTCTTCATTCCTCTCAGTCTCTGTTTCGGGATGACGTAACCTCTCGGCAACGGCCACGTCAATCAGATCTATTAGGTTTTCGTTTTCTGTGAAATATAAATATTATTCAGTAAACAAATTTTTTTCCTGAATAGATAAAAAATGTGTTGAAAATCTCGTGGAAAATTTAATTGTATTATGTGGATTTACTGCAATTTTGAGAGATTTCAAAGTTTTCGAAGATTTTAAAATATTTCAAAGGTTTCACAAAGATTTTTCACGACTTAGAAAAAAATCACAAAGATTTCAAAATATTTCAATGATTTTATAAAAACTTTAAAGATTTCAAAAATAATTTTGAGATTTTAAAAGATTTCTATGGTTTGCAAGATTAAATAAATTGTCAAATATTTTAAAGAATTCAAACATTTCGCAGAGGTTGCAAAGATTTTTAAACATTTCAAGGATTTCATTAATGATTTTTTTTTGTTACCACAAAGATTTCACCGAGATTTTACAAGATATAGCAGAAAAAAAATCACAAAGATTCCAAAATATTTCAATGATTTCATAAAGAGTTTTTATTATTTTCAAAATGTTCAAAGATTTGGATGGCTTTGGAGATTTTAAAGATTTTCAGATATTTGAAAGCTTTTGCAGAGGTTTCAAACATCTCAAAGATTCCAATATTAAAAAGAAAAATATTGTAAAAATTTGGTACAGATTTTTCAAGATAAAACTAATTAAAAAGATTTCAACATATTTCAATGATTTCATAAAGATTTTTAATACTTAAAATTTTTTTAAATCTTTCAAGCAATTTGCAAAGATTTCAAATTTCTTCAATCCTATCAGAATGACTCAATTCAAGCAGGTAATGTCAACCATTGGAAGAGAATAAAGTTTTTAAGATTTCTCAGACCTTACAAAGATTTTAAAAAATTTGAAATATTTTAATAATGATTTTTTTCAAATATTTTAAAGATTTCATAATATTTTTCAAGATAGAAAAAATCGCAAGGATTTCGAAATGTTTCAATGATATCATAGAGGTTTTTTATTATTTCGAAAATGTTGAACCTCTCCAAAAATCTTCAAACATTTCCAAAAAATTCCCAAATATTTCATATTTATTCAATTATTCAATCAAGACTTGATTCAGGCAAATAATTTTTAATATTGAAAGAAAATAAATATTTTCCAAAAAGATTCCAGAGGTTTCAAAGGTTTTAAAATATTTACATTTTTTTTCAAGATTTAGAAAAAATTACAAAGATTTTAAAACATTTCAATTAGTTTGTTAAGCTTTTAAAGATTTCAGAAATATTTGTAAGGTCTGAAAAGATTTCGATGGTTTGGAAGATTCTCAAATATTCCATAGGTTCCAAAGATTTCGATAAAGATTTTTTTTTTAATATTTAAAGGATTTCACAAAGATTTTTCAAGATAGAGAAAATCAAAAAGATTTCAAAATATTTCAGTGATTTCTTCAAGAATATTTATTATTTCAAAAATTTTCAAGTGTTTAAAAAGCTTCAAAAGATTTCAAAAAATTTTTTCAATATTTTCTGATACAAATATTGAAAAATTCTGTAACGATTTTTCAAGATAAAACAAATTAATAAGATTTCAACATATTTCAATGATTTCATAAAGCTTTTTAATAGTTAAAAAATGTTTTAATCTTGTAACAAAATTCATAAAGATTTTCAATTTCTCCAGTCATATCAGAATGACTTCATTCGACCAGGTAATTTCAAAAATTGAAAGAGAATAAATATTTTTAAAAATATTTCGAATGTTTCACGGATTTTAAGATATTTCAAAGATTTTTCCAGTTTTAGAAAAAATAACAAAGATTCGAAAATATTTCAGTGGTTTTATAAAGATTTTGAAGATTTTGACAATATTCTTGACAATTCAAGTGATTTTGGTGTTTTGTCAGATTTTAACGATTTTCTGATATTCCTGAAAGTTTTCAAGATTTTTCTGGCGTTTCAAAGGTTTTAAAAAATTTGAAATATTTCGATGATGATTTTTTTTAAAAAATATTTCAAAGATTTCATAAGATTTTTCAAGACAGAAAAAATCACAAATATTTCGAAATGTTTCAATGATTTCATAGAGGTTTTTTACTATTTAAAACCAAATTTTAAACCTTTCAAAAAATCTTAAAATATTTCGGAAAAAAACAACATGTTTCATATTTATTCAATTATTTCATTAAGACTCCATTCAGGCAAATAATTTTCAACATTTAAAAAAATAAATATTTCAAAGGTTTCAAAGATTTCATAATATCTTAAATTTTTTTCAAGATTTAGAAAAATTACAGATTTAAAAACATTTCAATGATTTTATAAAGATTTTAAAGATTTCACAAATATTTTTAGGATTTGAAAAGATTTCGATGTTTTGGAATATTTTCAAATATTTGATAGGTTTCAAAGGTCTCGATAAAGTTTTTTCCTTTTAATATTTAAAAGATTCCACAAGCATTTTTCAAGATAGGAAAAAATTAAAAAGATTTCAAAATATGTCAATGATTCCATTAAGATTATTCATTTTTGCAAAATTTCTTAAATGTTTCAAAAAGTTCCGAAGTTTTTCAATGATTTCAAAAAGAAATAATATAAGCTGATAATTTTGAACATTGGAAGAAAATAAGTTTTTTTTTCAATTTACAATAAATTAGAGTTGTGTAAGAAAAAGCTTACCGGTACTTTTGTTTGGAAAGTTGGAGTAATCTCCACCATAAGTGCTCTACATCCTCCATTATTTTCCTCCTCATTCTCATCCTCCTCATCGCAGTCGCAATCATCCTCCTCGAATGTTATTTCTGCTTCCTCCTCATCCGCCTCCTCCTCCTCCTCCTCCTCCTGTTCATCATTCTCCTCAATATCTTCATCATCATAAACTCACATTACACGCACCCTTGCACTAAATGAAGTGAAAACCACTTACTCGAATTTTGTAAGATGAGGTCTGACAAATGGCCACTTCGCAGCATATATATGTTATATGCTAACCTCAAAGCACTACCCGAGGTTAGCATACGAGATATACGGAATATCTCTTCCGTATTACACATATACAAAATATTTCGTAAGTGGAAAATGCACTCGTCGTCCGTTAAACAGCCACTAATTTCGATAAGCGCATGGATAAAATCTTCTACAAAAACCATTTTCACTGGTAAAGATTCCGGAAACAGAAAAAAAGTCTGGCGTTCAAGACGTGTGAAAAGAAACTGAGATGAGAAGACTGGAGGGTTGCACATTTTCTTGCAATTGTTACAAGAAACAGATATTTTTTTGTTGAAATCCTAGAAAAAGAAATTCTTTCATCTTGATTTATGACATGCATGTGGTCTATTGTGTAAATCACACGACATATAGATTATTTTGTGTAATTTACAGTTTATATGTGTTCTTTCGTGTAATTCACACTATATACATATTTTCTCTGTGTGATTCACGATATGCAGGTGTTCTTTTTTGTAAATTACATGACATATGGATTCTTTTGTGAATTTTACATGAATCACACATTCTTTTGTGGAATTTATATGTCATGTAGGTTTCTTGTATGATTTCTATGAATCACCTGGTCTATTGTGTAAATTCTAGGAAATGCGGCATTATATTCTTTCTTTACATGTGTCACATAATGGCTATTCCCACACTCGCCACATATGGATCGCCCCACTCAACAAAGAATGATATCCCCACTCCTCAAATATTTCACATATATAAAACCATGTGAGGAACCTCTTTGAATCAGTTGAGTTTTTATATCTGAACGAGCCACTATGTCGCAAGTTAACATCGATTCAGTAGAGGTGGAATCGTCGCAGGTCTTTGATTTTTCAAAGTCCATGGCCACTCAAACTACTGGAGTTTCGTCTGATACGCAGACTGATAAAACTGCTTCCGAAACATCAAAAATAAAAAGGATCAAATCCAAATCAACACCTCTCAAACAAATACTCACTAAGGCTGCTCTTAAACGATTGGTCACGATGGCTACAAATTTCACGAAGAGAACTACACAACAAATGATTCTGCCAACTGTTTACGGACTTAATCATTCATTTTCGAAGACTATTTTAATTGGAATAGAGGTTCGATCGGATGGAAAATTTCAATCGGTCATTAAAATTATGAACAGATCAGGTAGCGGAATTACAACTTGGACAAATCTCCAACAACACTTGGATATAATAGAGTCGTACTTCTGTTTCGGGAATTCACCTTTATACCTGAAAACCATTGAATTGGGCAAATACACGCTCGTGTTTACGACCGCTCACGGCAACAAAGCAATAATTCTGAGGGACGGCAAGGAACGCAGCGACGAGCCCAACAATGAAACCCAGCAGGTTGAAATGGAGACCAAGAAGAAGGAGCAATATACACCGGAAGTAGTTCTACAGAAATCACGTTTCGAAGGACTGAAGAATGTTATTGTGTGTGTCGATGAAAGGTTCAGAAGAATTCAGCGATTGTTGAAAAACGTAGAAGGATGTAAAGATTTTTTAGTAGAAACGATTGTCAATTATTTAGTCTCTGAAAATATAAACTCACCGAATGAGGAGTTAATTCGTCAGATAATTAAGTTTAAATCTACATACTTCAAAAGTCAGGTACAAACAAAACTTGAGAAAGAATTGTATTTTGAAATCGTTTTCATGGAACTGACAACCATCTTAATTCCATACATTGTTGGCGAGGTTGAACTTATTTTTTCTACACGTACATAATTAAATGTATTTTGCTGGATATTCAATAAAAACAGATATGGAATTATAATTTAAAAATGTGTATATTTACTACCTTTCACTTAAAAATAATTTAGGATAATTTTATATTCTAATTAGTGAATTAAATATTATACATACCTTCAAGTAATTATAGCTTTGTTTAAAATTCCTTTTCCAACCTAGATAGATAGAAAATAAGGATAATTAATTCTCTCCTTTTCCAAATCGCCCTTTGCTCCTGGAATAACAGGGAGGGGGTGGGGCCCCCTCCCATTTTCAAACTTCGACACATTCATTCGATGGGAGGGGGTGGGGTCCCTCCCTTTTTTACAGGTGAGAATCATCCACTCGATGGAATCATGTGTGACCCCTCCCCTTTTCCAACTCAGAAAAATTCATTCGATTAATTAGTATAATCACCATTTTGTAATTAGGCCACACCCGTAATTAGCGCCATTTTGTAATTAGGCCACACCCCTAATTAGCGCCTTTTTTAATTAGGCCACACCCCCTGTTGGTCGCCATTTTGTAATTAGGCCACGCCCCTCGGCCAACCAGGGGAGGCCACGCACCCTCTCCTACCCCCACCACTCATTTTAGGCCACATCTCTCGACCAATCACAGCCCGCGCTATGGCCCAGGGTATCTACTCTTACATAATGTGATCACTAAGTATTCATGTCTCAACAATGTGCTATTGCAATTAATTACTTAAGAAAACTTTATTTATTAATTAGTTTATTTTGACGGCGTATACATGTTACATTAGGGTGGTCCAAATATTTTCCCTGGCGGACCGAACGAACGGAGCGGATACGCTACAGCGTATCCTTATAGTATTCACATCGTATCCTCTCCGTATCATGCAAGAAAAACTGATTAAGAAAGGAAGATGAACATTTCACTTATTGAAATTCGGATCCTACGTGAAATTTTGCGTTAAAAGGTCACGGAGTAATCGCAATAGTTTTTCTTGCAACATTAAAAACTTTCAAAAAATATAATACTTATCGATAACGTGGGCTGAAGGCGACTTCAAACGTATCGTCGACGGATAAAGCCTATGAACTGCTACTGAATGACGATGCGTTTGAAGTCGCCTTCAGCGCACGTCATCGATAAGTATTATATTTATTAAAAGTTTTTAATGTTGCAAGAAAAACTATTGCGATTACTCCGTGACCTTTTAACGTAAAATTTCACGTAGAATCCGAATTTCAACAAGTGAAATGTCCATCTTCCTTTTTTAATGAGTTTTTCTTGCATGATACGGAGAGGATACGATGTGGATACTATAAGGATACGCTGTAGCGTATCCGCTCCGTTCGTTCGGTCCGCCAGGGTTTTTATAGAATTTTCATGCATATCGCCCGGAAATTCGTTCAGATCCACACAAAAATAAATCCATTTTTTCTTTGTTTTGGAAACATTGATATTCAGAGGTGGCGCCAGCCCCATGAACTTTAACGCGTCTTTCCAATAACAAAGAAGGACGCTTTTGTAAACTTCACACAAAATCGTCGATAAGTTGGAACTCAACATTTGTCTTTACGAATAGCCATGGAATACGAATGAAATATTACTTTTCAACTATCATCCCCATAAGTATGTTTGATAGGGTCCCGAAAAACCCCCACAGGTGAAAAAATGGGTTTTGCGAGTTTTCGGCACCAGTTATAACTTTTTTGCTTTTTTTTTCATTGCGAACAGCAATTTCCTCTTAAAATAGAGATAGGAAGAGTGTTGATTTTTTCAAAAATGTTCAAATTCTTGTCCGATTTCCAATTAGAGCTAGGCGATACTTGATTAATGTTAACAACCATAATTGCCTACACCAATTATTATTATTGTTAATGATATTCTATTAGAATAATGCTAGAAAAATAAAGTTTTGTCGAAAATTTTACACTCTTTGTCCAATTTTTAATAAAAGTGAGTTGAATGATTGAGTGATGTTCAAGAAATTAATTGTTTGAAAATTTTATTTTTATTTTTCATGATATTCAATTTCAATAATGCTAGAAAGTTGCGGCTTTTCTAATTTTTCCAACTAATTGTCCACTGCTCGCTTGGAGTGAATTAATAATTAATGACTTTGAGACAAAATAATTATTTAAATAATTTATTAGTGTCTATTTCTATCTTCTTCTTTGTTAATGCGAGACAGTCGCGGTTTCTTCTGAAATTTTCAACCTGTTACCCGCTTTTTACTTCATGAAGTAATAAACGAAGCAAGTTAACAAACACAGTTGTTTAAAAAATGCATTACTCTTTATAACTACCTTCTCTTATATCAGTGCTAAAAAGTTGCGTTTTTTTCTGAACTCGTAAACTTTTTGTCCACGTGTCACTTGGTGGGGTTTCAATATTGATGCGAGTTAACGAACGTGCTTAGTTGGACAATTGATTGCTGTTTGGAACTATCTTATCTCTTATGGTAATGTCAGGAAGCTTTTATTTTTCGGAAGTTTACAGTTTTACTTGTAAAAGTTTTATTTGAATTACAGCCAGCAGCTTATTGCAAAGCGTAAAACAAAAATTTCGAATTGCAGATATTTTGACATCAGACTTTCCTCCAGACGCTTTCCACGTCAAAAAAATCAATCTTGGCAGCCATCTCATCGATTTTAATGAAACCCAGCGTTGTTGTGATACTTTATGGATAATGTTTTTCGGCCAAAGGATTTTCAAAAATTTTGAAAATTCTGGTCGTGACGCCATTTTGAAATTTGAGGTCGACATTTTTTTAAATTGTAATATTTCCGACAATTTTTCTCGGATTTCAATGAAACTTATAGGCATTTTGTAAAACAAGATGCTGTTTTATATAAAATATGGATAAAAAAAAATTTCAAAATTTTCACAAAAAAAACTCAAAAAAATTTTTTGATTCGATTTTTGACGAATTTCGCTATTTTTAATTATTTATTTTTTCTTAGAATAATATTCCTTTTTCTTTTATCTTTCATTTCAAAAAAAAAACTTGATGGACACTCATCTGGTTCGCCAGTTATGAATATTTAAAGAGCGGCATTCTAGTCGAATGCTTGTGCCGCGCAGCAGCTAAGCGGGTAGTGCAGACATTGTTATTAAACAATGCACCGCTGCAACGCTGCAGTCTCGGACTAGTGTACTCAATCCAGCGGTGTTGATAAACAAATTTTTGGTACAAGCAGACACTGATGTACAATTCTACTATGCTTTTTGAACACTATTGTTGTTGACAGAGTTGAGTACGATATTCCTTAGTCAGCATTAATAGAGTTACATGTAGTGTACACAAATAGTTTCTCTAAGCTTTTAATAAGTGTCTGTAAAAAAATTGATTTCCTCACGTGATCGCGTTATTGGATATACCTTTAAATTTCTCACTGACAGTGTGTTTTCCATAAGTGACAAGTTTATTAGTTAGTAACAGCATTCTCGAATCAACTTTATAAGTGGCTTAATCGAACATACGTTATTATATTTTAAACTTTCAATCGAAGTCTGTAAAAATACTTAGCTGTAAAATACTATAAAAAGTAGGTAAAATGGCTCCGTTTTCTCGGTGTTGTAATCCTTTTAGTAAAAAAAGACACTGCAAAAATTTGAATATGTCAGTACTTCGCAAAATTACAAAAGAACTTTGTAAAAGAATAGATATTAACGAAGCCAAAGAGGGGCAGCTTATACGCAATTCATGTCATCTTCATCCCCCAAAAACCAATCACAATGTAAAAGCTGTTTTAGGAAACTCTGCACCGCCCCCTTCTTCTTTACCGAACCGTATTGATGATCTTCCTCCAGTAGATCAGAATGAAAATTACCTCAGCAATGAATCAGAAAATGAAGTAGAAGGCGTGGTTTCTGGAGAAGTGGAAGACTTGTATCTGAATTCCGAGGATGAAAAATTAATAATAAAGCTCAACAAAATACTTGAAATTTTGCAAATTCCTCCAATTGAAAATCGGAAGGATCGAAGATCAATAAAAGCCCAAAAACGAAAGGTACAAGAAATAAGGGAATCTATAGACTTTGAGCTGCAGAAAATATTTGAAGTTGTAAACAAAAACGAGAATGAAATAAATGAACTCGTTGAGGAGTTGAAAGAAAAAATCTCTGAAACAACAAAAAAATCAGAAAAAGTTCAGTTCTTAACGATGTTGCCAAGAAGTTGGGAAATTCGGCGTATACAACACACGTTTAGTGTTCCTTATAATATGGCTCGTTTGGCAAAAGTCATTCACACCGAACATGGAATCGGTTCATCTCCTAATCCTAAACTTGGAAAAAGACTATCTGAAGAGGCAGAAACGCTTGTTCATAATTTTTATCGCCACAGCGATTTTAGTCGGCAAATGCCTGGAAAAAATGATTACGTGTCAGTAAAGAAGAATGGAGTTCGAGTACATGAACAGAAACGACTACTCTTGGGAAATTTGAAGGAGTTATACGTAGCTTATAAAGAGAGATATCCTGACTGTAAGGTTGGGTTTTCCAAATTCGCGGGATTAAGACCAAAGGAATGCATTCTGGCGGGCGGTAATGGAACACATTCAGTTTGTGTGTGTAAAATTCATCAAAATATGAAACTGATGATAGCTGGAGCACGACTGAAAGAGCTTGCAGATGCACAACCTGGAAATGATTTTCTCGGATCGTATAAAGACATTTTAGGCACAATGGTATGCGAGAACCCAAAACCTGATTGCTTTTTAAATTATTGCAAAAATTGCCCTGGTATAATAATAGTAACAGAAAAGTTACATGAATTATTTGACAAAAATTGCATTGATAATGTCACGTACAAACGATGGACAAACACAGATCGCTCAATGTTAGAAACTATTGTAAACTCCGGCGACGAATACGTTCATGTAATTACAAAAGATTTACCTGATCTGTTGAAACATGATTTCCTAGCGAAGGTTCAAAGTAAATATATTGATGATACCAAACAATCCCTTCAAGCAGGAGTGTTTTTGGTTTTATGCGATTTTGGTGAAAATTTTACTAATGTAATTCAGGACGCCATCCAAAATCACTACTGGTGTCAGACACAAGTAACGATCCACCCCTTTGTTGTTTACCATAAAGAAAATGGGGAAGTAGTGCACGACAGTTTCATGATTATTTGGGATTGCCTTCACCACGATGCAACTGCCGTTAATTTGTTTTCAAAGAAAGTAATCACAGAACTAAAAAGTCGATATCACGTAGAAAAGTTAATACATTTCACCGATGGAGCTGGTTCGCAATATAAGAATAAATTTAATTTTTTTAATCTTGCGCACTTCAAAGAAGACTTCAAAATCAAAGGAGAACGGCATTTTTATGCCACTTCTCATGGAAAAGGGCCTTGTGACGGATTATCTGGAACACTAAAGCGCGAAGCTACAGCAGCGAGTCTGCGAAGACCACTAGATAATCAGATTACGACGGCATCTTTGTTGTACGATTGGGCCATCAGCGCTATGCCAAAAGTGAAATTCATTTTTTGTGCCACAAGCGAATATGAAAATCATGCGAAATTCCTTAGCGATCGTTTTCTGAAAGCTCAGACAATTGATGGTACGAGAGGATTTCATTCCTTCATACCAATCAATAGCCATCAAATCCGTTGCAAAATATATTCTGCTGCTCCTGACACAACATCAAAAATATTTCAGATACAAAAATCTGCTCCTAAGCAAAAATATTCTAAGCGAGAGAGAAAAATAACTAAGTAAACAGGAATGCTTCAGACTGCAGCATTTCAACGGTACATTGTGTAATGACAATGTCTGCACTACCCGCCTAGCTGCTGCGTAGCTCAAGCATTCGACTGGAATGTCGTTCTTTAAGTATTCATAACTCGCGAACCAGATGAGTGTCCGTCAAGTTTTTTTTTTTGAAATGAAAGATAAAAGAACAAGGAATATTATTCTAAAAAAAAATCAAAAATCAAAAATAGCAAAATTTGTCAAAAATGAAATCAAAAAATTTTTTCGAGTTTTTTTTTGTGAAAATTTTGAAATTTTTTTTTGTTTCATATTTTATATAAAACAGCATCTTGTTTTACAAAGTGCCTATAAGTTTCATTAAAATCCGAAAAAAATTGTCGGAAATATTACAATTTAAAAAAAAACCACCCCAAATTTCAAAATGGCGTCACGCCCAGAATTTTCAAAATTTTTGAAAATCCTTCTGCCAAAAAGCATTACCCATAAAGTACCACAACAACACTGCGTTTCATTAAAATCGATGAGATGGCTGCCAAGATTGATTTATTTGACGTGGAAAGCGTCTCCAGCAAAATATATCCACGAGAAAGAAAGAGATTGTTTAAAATATGTTTCTCTATGTTGTTTATTTATCAGTTATGTATAGCTTCTATTATTACCTCACTATGTGAAAAGTGATCGAAAAGTTGAACATTTAAAAAAAGCAACTGTCGAGTATAACAATAGATGCAGATTGTTATTAACAATAATAATCATTTTTGAAAAGAATTATTGTTGCTCAATATCATTAAGTATTAAGTCATTCCAAGTGAAAAGTAGTCAAACAGTTAAAAATATCGTAAAAAACCGCAACCTTGTGACGTTAAACAAAGACAATGTTAAAATGCTAAAATACAATTGTGATTTGTTAAAACAATTATTTTTGCTAAACTAAATTGAATATCAACTTAATCCAAGTGAAAAGTGCACAAAAAGTTAAAAATTTCGGAAAAAATCCAGATTTCTATCGTTCTTTAAACACATTATCATTAATAATGAGAATAAATTGTTTAAACATCACGCCATGTTGTGGGTGGTAGGACTGCTTTAACCACTGCCAAAAGACTCTCTTTGTGTGAGCTAACTTTGTGAACTCGACTCATAGTCTCAACACGCGTAGTTAGTATTTTGACATTGTTGATTAAAGAAATCAAAATGAAAGTTTTTGTACAACTCAAGTGGTTGATATTCGAAGTCCCGTTCTACAGCAGATTTCAAAGGCACGTTATTGCAAAATATTCCTTGAGCAATTGGCTTTAAATTCAATCAAACAATTTCGGTAAAACATTCATTGTGTGTATGGCAATTTGGTCATTTCGTAAATCTCGGCTGTGGGGAGTTGAGGTCCACCATTAGTGGGGAGTCGTGGGCCAAGCGTTCTTAATGCGTATTTCAATTTTTTAAGTGAAAATTCTTTTCTCTTGTTCTGAAAAGACTTTTGCATTATCTGCAAGGGCACAATGCCAAAAATTTTAAATCGGAACAACACAGTTCACTGCAACATGTGCGATCGTGCTGTGCACTTGAAGTGTGCCAACATGAGGACCGGATATTACACTTGCATACATTGTGAGTCGGAACAATTTTTTTTTAATCTTTTTAAAATCATTAATTTTTATTTACTGCAACTTTAATAAACATAAACTACTGGAATATGCCATTTTATTTTATTTCTTGTCATGGCCCACAACTCCCAACCAAAATCACAAATATCGATTTTTATAAGATTTACGTCATCCTAAATATTTCTCGCGCATTAACGGATTTTATTAATTGTGGTCTCCAGTTGATGTATTGACAAGTTTACTACAAATACCAGTTCATACATTGACAATTTATCGATGTTCAGAGATGTTATGCCTTGAAAACAAAGCGTGGCCCACAACTCCCCACTCTCCCCTACTTCAATCTACTTGGAAATTGGACAAAAGCAGGGAACTTGTTGAAAAAACCGCGACTTTCTGTCTCTATTTGAAGACAAAAATGCTAAAATCAATAATAAATTGTTTGAACAATCCATCATACATCTAATTATTATTTTCACATCACAAGACAACGCGAAAAGTCCTAACTGGCGCCGAAAACTCGCAAAACCAATCTTTGTTACTTACGGGGTTTTTAGGGACCCTATCAAACATACTTATGGGGATGATAGTTGAAAAGTAATACTTTGTTCGTATTACATGGCTATTTGTGAAGATGAATATTGAATTTCAGCTCGATTCGGCTAATGTTGACGATTCCGATTAAAATGTACAAAAACGTATTTTTTTTATGGGAAATATACGTGGTAAACGTTTGTGGACCACCTTAATGTTACACGCATTCATAAAAAATTCAAACTCAATAAATTACACATTTATTCGCGTCATTCAAAGGTTATACATTACACAAGCCTACATTAGCATGGACGAAATTATTTTTGAAAAAGGCGCTTTTTGCATTTGTCTCCAACACATTTGTGCATGTATCGCATACTTTTTCCTCAAGATTTAAATCCACGCAAAAAATGATACATCGATCGCAACCATGTTCCAGTTGCAAACAGGGCAGCACTGTACAGTAACGAAAAAGTTAAGCCCATTATTGGCTGATCCACTCGTCCGTGTGCCCTCACCAACTCGTCAAAACACAACATTCAACAAACGATAAAAAGTAACGTTTGCCGAATGATGACTGACTTTCGGTATTTTCGGGTTGACAGATAACCCTTTGAGTCATGTAATATTGAAAGTAAAACGTCTTCCAAGTAACTATTACTGATTATCGAGATTATGGTATGTTACGGCGCTATGTGCAATATATTCATATATATGTGGGCACACGCCACAATGATTTTGTTCGGTAACTTTTATCACGGTAATTATTTCTTATTTTTCGATGCTATTTCATACCTTTTTTTAACATCTGCAAGATGTGACAGTCAATGTCCATACAAATCTATGAAAAGAACAGCCTTGTTCCAAACATATGTACTCCTTACAGTTTTATTGCGTCCTGTAAAGCAAAAGCAGGAAGTTCGTACTTATTCATTGCTTGCGCTAATAATTATAGGCATGCTTGAAAGTGGGACGATGGTCGTGGGGGTTAAGGCATACGCTTTGGATCCACTCCGTTGGCTTGCGGGTTCGATTCCCGCCCCGCACTCTGGAATAGCCTCGGTGGCCCATGCGGTTAACACTTGCCTAGCAACGGAGTTGTTCATCTCCGGAGAGTCGTGGAACCGGTACCTGTAGAGAAAAAGGTTGTCTAAGTACTTAAGGCTGTTGCTTTTGGTGGTTCGGAACCCACCTAAGCTGTAGGTCCCCCTCCCACCACCAAGTAAGTGTGTGGGGGGTGTGTGAAGGCATAGGGAAGAGATACAAGAATAATGTAAACCCCTAGGGGAAACATTAAAAGCTTTCATTCCATATTTCCATATAGGCATGCTTGTGGTACCTCAACTTTTGCCACGAATTATCAACCAAATGCTTCTCCTTAATCCATCATACATACTGTGGCGTTTCCGCACCAGGTAGAAGTTGAAGAACTTATTGGGAAGTACGATTCCTAAGTACTGACAGTACTGTGCTCAATATATCATAGTGCATGCCAGTGCACAGGCGTCGCAATGCTCAATTAAATTAAACGCAGTTTAGGTGAACTTCGTTTTCTTTCACGACCGAAGAAAAAAATTATTTCTTGAAAAATCGGCATTTTACTTTTAAAATACTTTTTTTGAATGAAACTTCATCTTTTTTGGTTGAAATATCAACTATTACACTTTTTTATTGAGAATTTACCTTTGCAGGTTGAAAATTCAATTATTTTGTCTGCAAATTTGATTTTTCTCTTGAAAATTCAAATATTTTGTTAAAAAGTCATCTTTTAAATTTGGATCCGAATTATTGTTTTAATCCCTTAATAAAAGATTCTATGTTAAAAATATTACAAGATTAAAATGTTAGTATTTGGACGCTGATGGTCAGGAGAAATGAAAAATTAGTCAAGGGAAAAACCTACGATTCTGAAACTAAAACTTTCATCCTGCAAAGCATGTATTATCTTGAATACCAAAATAAATGTCCATCGCTGTCAAGTCCAATATTTTGTTATTTCTGGAAACAATAAATTACATAGAGTAAGATGGTGGGGGGGGGAGAATTTTTTTGTTTCGTTTTTTTACAGGGGGAGGAGGAGAGAAGGTCTTGGAGAGGGCCTACAATCTGTTAACAGTTACGTACTTTAAGTACGGACCCTCATATTCTTATAAGCTAAATAAATGGCCTTAACGTCAGACGTACACCTACAAGAATAATACTCGCCCGTCGCATACCCATCACTCACGTAGGGTTTGCCCTTTTTTTTTGTTGTCCTTTGGTCGAATCTAATAACTTATGTCACGGCAAGTCAGCCTTAGCGGCTGGGCGTCCTGTCGTCGCCATACTCAGGTCTCATTTTCCCCGCTTTCATAATTTCCCTGGAAATTTCTGTACCAGCACGAATCCAGTTTCGAGCAACACATTTTGTCGAATGAAACAGGCTCACTTTTCTCTCCCTCTAAGAAATAGTACGTTTCTCTCCCTCCAACTTATGTACTTGTCTTTTCAATTCAAAAGTCTTATGTAAATTGAAAAAAATTTGTTTGGAACCAAGTACATGAATTTGCTTAAATCCTATTTCTTAGAATCACGAAAATATTATTTAACAGTAGTAATTCTGATTTGAACCAGACACATATCTTTTGTTGATATAAAGAAATAAATTCTTTGGCTCTATTTTCTTTGTTCAAAGAAATATTTCTTACATTCAAAGAAATGATTTCCTTGTCTCAAAAAGGTCTACATGCATCGAAATCTGATTAGTCGTTCAAGGAAATATTTATCTGATTCAATGAGTTCAATTCTTTAAATTCACTAGGACGCATTTCAATTAATTAATTTGTCCACACATGGATCAAGTCTTTAGGGGGTTTTTTTTGAATTTTTTTTCTTGAAAAATTCAGGAATACATTTTCCAGAAAAAGGTGAAAGTATATTTTTTATTTGTCTTGTTTTAAATTTAATTTTCATATTATGGCAAACAGCGAAAAAAGTGTCGATTTTTGAATTTCATTTTTTATCTCCGACACGAAATTTTTCTTATACTTTCCGTCAACAACCGAAAAGAAACGTCATCTTTATTCTTCATTATAGATGGATAGATCATTTTATAAATCTAAATTTGCCTTGAAGTAGTTACTCGCAATATTCAATTTTTCATTTATGCAATATGCTTATGGGGTTGACCTTGGATCCTATTAAATAGAATTATAGGAGTGGAATTCGAAAAGACTTATTCGTATTCTGTGGATAATTCTGAAAAAAAATTTTCAGGGCCAACTCGACTCACCTGATATTTACAGTTCGGAATAAAATGGACAAAAACGTCTTTCTCTCTTATGGGAAATACGTTTTAAACTTCATGGGGCTTGCGGGATCACTGAATATCATTCTCTTATGGGCATTTATTTTTTGTCGATTTAAACGAATTTGGGGGCGATTTGCATGAAAAGTAACCAAAAATTTGTCGACCACCCTAGTCCAAGTGGACTTTGGCTAGACTCCTCCAAGTCTCCCTCGCGGACAATCATGGACTTTTGCCATACCCCCTGTCACCTAATTTTTCACGTGGTATACAGAGAGCCCTCATTCATATTTTGCGTCATGGTTGAAAATTGATTTTTTAAACTAAATATTCGTCTTTTTTAGTATAATATCAATTTTTTACTAAAAGATGCAACTGTTTGGTGGAATAATAATCTCTTTTAATTAAGAATTCAATTATTTTGTTGTAAATTCGTTTTTCTGTTTTGAAAGTGAATTTCATTTAGTACTTCCATTAAGTAACTTCAGTATTTGTATTACTAAAAAAAGATTGAAAAAGCATTCAGTGTTACATCAAAATATTGTTTTATTGATTTCTAGACAATACTACATCTTAAAAACCCTTTTTTTATTTAGAAAACATCTATTATGTTTCAAACATAATACAAAAAATGTTACGTAACGGCCGTGAGGGGAGGGGGGGGGGGTAAAAAGAAAATGTTACGGTCTGTTATATGGGGGAGGGGGTTGAAAAGGTCGCGAATAATGTTACGTAATATGTGAACGCTCCCTTAATGAACAGCCTGTATTTTCAATGCGAAATCAAAGTAGTCGTTCAAGGGCTTGTAATTTCCCGTTCACAACAAAAAAAAACGAGGTTTCAACAAAATAGTTGAATTTTCAACCAAAGTGGCAAATAAAATTATAAATCTTCAAATGGAATAGTTGAATTTTATACCAAAAAGGTGCGAACATTTTTCACCAAATAGTTCAATTTTTAAATAAAAGAGATCAATTATCACAAAATAGTCCAATTTTCGTCCAAAAAATACGTTTTTTACCAAAAATAGAATAGTTAAATTTTTTGTTTCAAAAAACTAATTTCTAGCAAACGACAAAAACGAATTTTCAACAAAATAGTTAGATCTGTAACTGGAATAGTTCAATTCTCAGTTAGAAAAATTGATTTTCGATTGAAATGCTGAATGTTCAACGAAAAAAAATGAATTTTTAACAAAAGATTTATACTTTCAACCAAGGAGTTGAATTTTCATTATTAAGGTGAATGTCCCAGTAATCGTGAAAGTTGGTTATAGTTTGAAAATATTGTTACAAAAATGTATTAACATTAACATTTAATGATAAAACTCACTCATTTTAAGCATTTCATAATAGCTAATAAAAATTACATTTATTCAAATAAAACAGAAACCAAGAAAATTGGCATCACGATTACTGGGACGTTTACCTTAAGTAGAATAAGAAAAAAACGAAAACTATTATTTAATTTATTTACCTCTATGAAAGATTCGAATAAAATTTCGTTGTACTATTTAGTTCGATTCAATACAGAAAATAATATAAAATAAGCCATATTAATATAAAAAAGGTCGAGTATTGAGCTCTGGCAAATTTTGCCGTATTTAAAGTATCTGATCCGGTTTTCTGTCAATAAGGAACTTTCTGTTCCGAAAATATTTTTTGCTACTTTGGAAAAATAGAAAAATATTTTATCCTAGAACAAGGAATATTAAGTTATAAATACACAGAGTCATATAATCAAAAGCATTACTCACCAAAAGTACACTAAAGAATTGCTCATCGCATCTTTTGCCGTCTTCTAATTTTGTAGTCCCAGGGGGTGAGATTGGCGGGCCCCTATACGTAACTTTAAAAATTTAGGATTCAGGCTGATAAAAACTCCGGGACCGATGAGATCCCCCCCCCCTACCCTCTCATCAGGCCTGGTTTTGGAGGTTACCAGTTTTTAAATTTCACTACAGGAAAACAAGCATTCGGTAGAATCGTCATCCAGAATTTATCGATGACTCTTTTCATATCAATTATTACAAAAACGTAGTCCTTGAAATTAAAAAAATAAAATAAAATAAAACCCTTTAATTCTTGTAATTCCTATTAAGATTCCCTCAATCTTGTGAAATTCGTGTTTATATCCCTTGAAATATTATAAAATCACTTCAAATCTTTGCAATACCTTCAAATCCAATAAAATGTCTTGAAAAATACGTGAAATACTATGGAATCGTATGGTATTTCCTAAAATCCTGGAAAATTTATTAAAATACATTAAGTGGTTTTAAAATCCCTTGAAATCATTGAAATCTTTGGACATGTTGATAAATCCGTTAAAATCCTTAAAAATATCCTGGAATCTTTTTCAATATCCTAGATTCTAGAACGTTACAATTCCTATAATATCTACTATATCTTCTGAAATTCTAGGAAATTCTCTAAAACCGCATACAATTTTTTGAATTACTTACAATCATTAGACTCCTTGGATCTTGTAGATAAGAGCCAACTCCTTAAAAAAAGAATTCCTTTAGGCGTTTGTAAATTCTTGGGAATCTTTTGAAGAACCTTCAAATCCCTTAAAAAAACCTTTAAAGTTCTTGCAAAATCTATTCAAAATGTTTGAAAATCTTTTCGAATTCTTGAAAACCTTTGAAATCCCTTGATTATTCTGAGTAAGTTCCTTGAAATCCGTTATAATATAAAATCCGGTGGAATTACATGAAATCTGATTAAACTCCTTCAAGTATCTTGAAATATTTGAAGCCCTATCACTGTAAGACATTTCTGTAGGAATTTTCAGAGACGCGTCACTAAAGCTTTATGCAGAAACCGTTTCTAAATTTGCTTAAAACTGTAACAGAAATTTCAGCAACGGCAACTGCATAACGCTTGAGTCACATGTTTTAGAAAATTCTGTTACGGATTAGGAATTTTCAGTTACAGCAACTGAAAATTTCAAGATGTCGAAAAAATTTTTCGGTTCATTAATTTTAATATAAAATATGTAGTCTATATTTGTCCTGAGAATATAAACTTTAGAAAAATATGATTAAAGTTAATATAAATGACTTCTCATGTATTTATGTTATAATAGTACGTACACTCAGTAGGGTGGGTTGAAAAAACCCAGTATAAGAAAGCGAATTTGGAACTATGTGGGGAAGTAGTGCATTGCGACCCTAAAAACGAACAAATCATTTGCTGTCGACCCAGCAAAAAAGAAAGTATTGATACGAATTGAATTGAATAGACTAAGACACCCTGCAAATCCCGCTTTGCGACAATGACCTATGTGTCAATGTATGTAAATTCGTGAAGACGGTATTTCAATTTTTAATCGTTCTATTAGTAAAAATACAGTGCAAAAGTCTAAAGTCAGCGAATACACTTCAATGCGTCAGCACGCAAACGCTTCAACATTGGTCAATGCGTCTGAATTCGTGAGATTCAAATGCACACTTGAATTCGCCCCAATGCGTCACGGCGAATTTCAGCAAGTGTTGATTTATACAATGCAATCCGTAACAGGAAAACCAACGTGCAGGGCATATAGAATTGATCGTAAATTTTTAATAAATTGTCTAGTAGCTCAGTGGCTGGTACTCTGGGCTGATACACGAGGGATCGCTGTTTCAAGTCTCGACGCATGCACTTTTTATCAATTTTTTTTCTGATTGACTTCGACCACGCATTCATATACAAATTCACACGCATTCAACTTGCGCTGTCTCAATTCATCTAAATGCGTCTCAATGCATTCGAACGAATGAGAAAATGGGATTCACTAACATTGAAAAAATGTTAATTCGCCCAAATCCGTATCAATTCTTTCTTTTTTGCTGGGGATTGATTAAGGCCTTCTGAGCGCGCGTTATGGAACTGTGTTTGAAAAATTATAAGTTTCATGGATTTGATATTATTGTGTGGTTCAATTTTTTTATGCTCTTCAGGGTCTTCCTCGTCTCCAAAAATTCTGACAGGTCGGTGATGAATGTTCTCTAGGAAATAATTCAGATTTAGTAGACACCTGTTTTAAAGAAGCAGTTTTAAAATCTAAAGAGACGTCGGGAGAATTATTTAAGATATTTGAGGCTTTTCTACTCATCCAAATACACTAGACAAAAATTTGACACGATTGAAAATAGATAATTTGCACACAACAAACACAAAACTCAGTTTTCCAAAGTTTCTTCAGTTAACCACGCTGAAAAAACCAGTTCTCGTTAGATCACTGAAGTTAAGCAATGTTGGGCGCAGTAAGTACTTGGATGGGTGACCATTCGGGAATAATACTACTACGTGCTGTTGGCGTCGCACAGTGGGCTGGGAGACCACCGGAAGTGGCCAAAAGTCAAATTTTGTTTGGATTTACATTAAACTTGGTATAAGAGGGTTTTTGAGGTCGCTGATTTCGAATTTGACGTCAAAATTAATAAATTCAGGATGGCGGATCCAATATGGCGCCTGAAATTTCTAAATGTTTACTTATTCACATGAAACTTAGTGTAAGGAGGTTTCTGAGGTTGCTGATTTCGAATTTGACATCAAAATTCATAAATTCAAAATGGCGGGTCCAATATGGCGCCTGAAATTTCTAAAATTATACATATTCATATGAAACTGGGTATGAGGGGTTTCTGAGGTCGCTGATTTCGAATTCAACGTCCAAATTCATAAATTAAAAATGGCGGATCTTATATGGCGCGTGATATTTCTAAATGTTTACTTATTTATATGAAACTTGGTGTAGGGAGGTCTCTGAGGTCGCTGATTTTGAATTTAACGTCGAAATTCTTAATTCAAAATGGAAAATCCAATATGGCGCCTAAAATTTCGAAATTTTTTTTTCATTTGTATTTGTATTCGTATTCTTACATATTTGTATCAAACTTTGAAATGAGTCCTCTTGCCTCTCATTAAGTAACTCCGTCCACTTCAAACTTTTCTTCGTCAGTTAATTCGAGTTCGTCTGAGTAAAAATTTAGAAATGTCGGGCGCCACATTAGTTCCGCCATTTCAAATATATGAATTTCGACGTCAGATTCAAAATCGGAGACTTCAGAAACCCCCTCATACCCAGTTTCATATGAATATGTAAAATTTTAGAAATTTCAGGCGCCATATTAGATCCGCCATTTTGAATTTAGGCATTTTTATGTCAAATTTGAAATCAGCGACCTCAAAAATCCCCTTATACCAAGCTTCATATAAATCCAAACAAAAATTTGACTTTTGGCCACTTTCGGTGATGTCCAGCCCACTGTGCACGCTCAACTTCATTCACTAATATCTTCGTCAAACGTCAATGGTGGCAGACGGTGGCAAATAACCTGATAGTAAACATCATAATGAACCTAAGAGCACTATAGAATTTTAGATACCAGGTGTAACCTCGGGGAACTTTTGATTCAAAAATTGTCTATTGCTGTGAATTCCTTAAATGCATGAATACAAAGTGAGAGGATTCAAACCCGAGCTAAAATTTGGATTTCTTTTCTATAACGAAATTATTTATGACCACTCTAATGAGCAGAAATGATTGTAACATTTTGGTTCGTAACATCATGAACGAGTTTTTCGAAGATTTGATTAAAAAAACAGTAACAAAAAAAAAGAAACATTTCTTCAATTCATAAAGCTCTAGAATTAATAGGACTAGTTAAAATATCATAAAATTTGGTGAAAAGTTTCTTCAACTCATCTATAATATGAAAAATAATTCTTCCATTAATAACTGTGAAGTTGACTTTTGGCCACTTTTGGTGGTCTCTCAGCCCACTGTGCGTCGTGGGTGTGTTGAGCCCACACCTGTAGTTCTTTACTACAAGAAACTATCCACCTAGTAACACTACCCGAATCGGGTAGTGTCACGCCTACCCCGAAAGGGAAATGGCTTAATGGTATACTGTGCTTACATTTAATAATTTTGAAGTTCTTTTTTTTGAAGTTTTTTAAAAATTTTATTCATTGAGTATATTATATAACATAGGTTAGGTTAGGTTCAATGCGGGCTTCAATGCATGTAGAACTCTCCTGGCGCTCAAGCTATAAAGCATATTGTGCCACACTCTTACTTCTATACTCTCAGCAGTCGACCCCAGACCTCTTGACGAAGCCGAGTATGTCGACCACCGATCGTGTTTCGATTTCCTCTGTTTCCATAAAATGGACCCTGAGGGTCTGTTGCCTGAGCCTAGCTAATGCCGGGCACTGGCATAATACATGCAGGGATGTTTCGTCATCCCTGCCGCACCTCCTGCACTCCGCCGTGGGGCTATACCCCATTTTGTGCATATGGTAGTTCAAGTGATTGTGCCCTGTCAGGGTCCGTACCACTGTCCTTATGTCTTTTTTGGGTAAACTAAGGATTTCCCTGGCTCTGTCCATCCTATAGGTATACCCCAGGATGGATTTCGCCTGAAGGCAACCCTCGGTTTGTTCCCAGTATTCCCTCTTTTTGTTCGAATCCAGTTTTTAATGGCCATCCCGACACTGCAAGACGCTATTCCCAGCACCGGTTCCGGTCCTACGAATTCGTTCGCTGCGCCGAACTTTGCCAACTGATCCGCCTTTTCGTTGCTCTTGATCCCTGTGTGACCAGGGACCCATATGAGAACCACTTTCTTTCTTTATGCAAGTTGGTTTAATGCCTTTTTGCATTCCCAAACCAGTTCTGATGTTATGTCTGGTTTCCCTATTGCAGTTAGTGTCGCTTGGCTGTCCGAACAGATCGTGATCTGTCTGGAAGCAGCGTTTTCCTCTATTAGCTTTTCAGCACAACGAAGGACGGCCAGGACCTCCGCTTGAAACACAGTAGCGTGTCGCCCAAGTGTGATCCCTATCCCTTTCCCTCTCTTGCTGTTATAAATTCCTGCTCCTGACCCTCTCGCTCCCCTGGAGCCATCCGTATACCAGATTTCCCCCTGGAGAAGCGGGTTACCATTTTCTTTCCACAGATCCCTGCTTGGGATACAGACGTGGAAAGCTTTGATGAAGTTGAAGCGTTTTGTTATTTTATCTTGCCTCATCTGTAGAATCGGCAGTGTGCTGATATCACTCGGGAGTCTAGTGTGTTTAGTCCCTGGAGTCCATCTATTTGCTCTTATCAGGCGGCCCATCGCGTGAGCCGCTATGGCGCTTATGGCAACATGTAGGGGTTCCTCACAGAGCATGAATTCTATCGCCGCTGTGGGCGCAGTCCTCATTGCTCCAGTCAAACCCCTAAATGCTAGCGTTTGCAATCTTCGCGGCCTGTCCTGAATTGTTTTAAATTCCGCTCGTGGCCACCAGACCACGGCCGCGTGTAGGAGCCTGGGTTTTAAGACAACAGAGTAGAGCCATGCAAGCATTTTAGGCCCTAGCCCCCACGTCAACTCAAAGGCTCTCCTGCACATCCAAAAAGTCGTGACAAATTTCCTGCATTTGGTCTCCAGGTGCTTCGCCCAGTTCAGCTTGCTATCTAGGATTACTCCTAGATATTTAACTGAATCTGAAACCATCAGCTTCCCACCACAGAATACAGGAGCGTCAGCTTTCGGAACTTTATAATTCCTCGTGAAAATGACCAGGTTGGTCTTTTCCGGATTTACCGAGAGTCCTGTACTACCACACCAGAGCTCTACGATACGCAGCGCCGACCTTATAAGACCCATCAGCGTTTCCAGATGAGCCCCCCTAACTAGGATTACAAAGTCGTCCGCATATCCTTGGGTATAGTACCCTTCTTTATTTAGCCTTCGGAGGAGGTCGTCCACTACGATGCACCACAGGAGGGCGACAGGACACCCCCCTGTAAGCAACCCCGCGGAGCTATCCCCCTTACTAGGCACCTCTATATCCAAGAAAGCACCCACAGCATACCCCTTTTGTTCCAGCTGCTACTCCAGTTTTGCTACAACAGCATGAAGCGCAGTTTCTACCGAGCAGCCTGCCTGGAAAGCATGCTGCCCTCTATGCAGCGGGGAGGCTAAAAGCACCTCATCCCTAATGTTTCTCTCGACCAGCTTCTCTAGCGTCTTCAGAATAAAGGACGTTAGGCTGATTGGTCGGAAATCTTTGGCAGCAGTGTAACCCTCCCTCCCAGGTTTGGGTATGAAGGCCACTCTGCCATCCTTCCATGCCGATGGCACGTGTTTAAGGGCTACACTTGCCCTAAATAATTTCGTCAGAGGAGGGACGACCGAATCCATGCCTTTTTGTAAAAGCGCTGGATAAATGCCATCCGCTACTGGTGATTTAAAGGGGCAAAAGGACCCTACGGCCCATTCCCCCTTTTTGTAATCAGCGACCTTAGCAGCGAAGCTCCAGTCGACCCTCTCCACCCTCTGGCCCCGGTCTTCCTCCTCTTGGTCGGTTCCGATTCGCTGAAAACCCGGGAAGTGAACTTCCATCAGTTGATTCAGCGTTGCTTCTTCATCTTCGGCAAATTCACCATTATCGAGCCTTATGAGCCCGAGGCGAGCTTCCGGATTTTTTGCTAGGATCTTGTGGAGCTTCGCTGTTTTCGGAATGTTTTTCGATTCCTCGCAGAAGCCCCTCCAGTCTTCCTGCTTATATTTCCTTATATTTTTATTGTATTCGCACTGGGCCTTCTTATAGATGTCCCAGTCCGAAGGCAATTTAGTTCTATTTACCCTATTGCACAACATTCTTGCCTCTCTACGGAGTCTCTCCAGGTGGGTGTTCCACCATTCTGCTCCCTTCCTAGACTTGATGGTGCTTGTAGGGCAATTGTTCTCATATGACGTTGTCAGAGCCCTTCGCAGAAAATCCGAGGCGTGCTCCAACTCATCAATGGCACGATAGCTTGTGGGTAATTCCGCAAGCCTCCCTTCGATTTCCTCTTTATATGAGTCCCAGAGTGTATTTCTGGGGTTTCAGATATTAGAAAGCGCCGGTTTTCCTAGGGTTAATCGGAACACAATGTGTTTGTGGTCCGAAAGAGACTCCTCATCGGAGACTCTCCAATCCACTACCTTGCTCCTCAGTGCACCTGAACATAGAGTCAAATCGAGAATCTCACTACTGTTTTCAGTCTGGAATGTAGGAGTATCACCCCGATTCAGAATCTCCAGCTCTGTGCCTGCTATGTATTCAATTAAATATCTCCCTCTGTCATTGATGTTTGTGCTTTCCCACACCGTGTGGTGAGAGTAAGCATCATAGCGCGGCAAAAGAGGAATCTTAATCTCCTGACAATACCGATTTGGAGCCTCCACCTCTCTGGGACTCACGGTAATAACGGTGAGATCCCTGGAGCAGAATTTAGGCACCAAGATCGCATCCATACCCTTGACGGCTATGCATGCCCTTGGCGTTTTTTCGCGTGGCCCCTTATATGTGGAGCCACATCCTGAAAAGCCACAAATCCTTTCCCTGTTCCCTGAACCAGGGTTCTTGGATTAGGGCGATCCCTGTCTACACCACAGACATGCGTCTGGCTAGAACCGCCGAGGCGCCTTTGCTGTGGTGCAAATTAATCTGCGTAATGGAGATACCCGTCTCAGCCATTCGAGCCTATTTCGGGGCATCTCCAGACGCTTCTGGGACCCCTGCGGATCCCAGTTGTGTCACCTGGAAGGGCTCCACCATCTTCCTATTTCGCACCGCCTCTGGTGGGTTGCCCCCTGCGGAGCCTCCCACTTTTGGCGGTGGTTTGGGTGAGGGACCCGAAACGGATCCCTCATCGTTTGCGTTTTGTTTTTCAAGTTTGTTGGGTAACATTTCTGTCCCACGAGAAGCTAGGAAAATAAGAAACACCCCCCACAGAGCCCCTCTTGTGGGGGGGCGGTTCTATATACTAAGGTATTCGACCTGGTGTCCCAAAGTCCCCGTTGAGGCACCTCCTTCGAGACCCCTGCCTGTCCCCCTCTGCTGAGGAGGGCAGGCCGGGACGTCAAAGGATTTGTTAACCCTTGTACCATTCAGCTCTCGACACGGCGATCACATCTTAGCTTAGAAGCATGAGAACTCGCGCTCTCGATATTCCAGTGGGCTTCGCCATTACCCCCTGGAAGGACCGCTCCTTAGTTTCAGTCTGACCGACCAGAGTCCGTCAGTTCCCCAGAGTAGCCACACCTCGCGATATAGCCCCTCAGGTTCACCAATTCCAGATCTGTGGTCAATGAGCCACCTAAGCCCTCCCACCAGCTACAAGGTCCCACGATCCCTAGGGAGGGTATTATATATCATAGATATATACGCAGTTATTTGTAAACAAACTTCGCTCGTATATAGTCTGACTGTAATGAGATATAGAATAGAACGATTAGAAACCGTAAAATACCTACATTACCGACCTCACTTTTTCAATTTTCCGAATTTTTTTTTTAATCTAAGAACTTTTTTTGTAAATAAAATATCGGCTTCAAACTTTGAGAAATGCAAGAGACTACAGTGAAGTACGTTTATGTACATCATTTGAGTATAAAAGATACAAAAAGAAAAATTCCTACTAAATGTCAACAACGGTTGCCAGTTCGGTCGGTATTCGCGATGAGCACGAAATGCGAAGTCTGGCGGCCACTAAACGAGGCCAATAGCGAATCCAATATTTACATAATTCAACATTGAAACAACATATTTCACTCAACTT
>CAKNXH010057873.1:0-31911 GCA_932178445.1 Andricus quercusramuli
CGTTATAACGCATGAATCGAGTGCAACAGGTATCCTTAAGGTACCCTCTAAACGTAGGTCCAACCTAAAGGTTTTCATCCCTGAAGGGTGCAAGTGAATTCTAAGGATTTAAGAGAATTCGAAAGACGTAAACAATTTCAAAATTTATCAAAGTGAATTCTAAATATTTCCAGCAAATTCCAAAAAAATGTACAAGAATTCAAGAATTAAAATGAATTCAATGCAATTTACAGGCCAAAGTTTACATATTCGGTTGCTTAGGGAAAAAGATATATTCAAATCTTCGAATCTCGTCTCGAAGTTATCACGTGAAGTTGCATCAGTAACATTCACAACCTCCTGCAAATGTGAAATAAATGAGTGGCTTCTATTGAAGGAGACTCTGGCTTTGCTTGAAACTTCTAACGTGAAAAATTTAACCTTTCGTCCAGCTTGAGTCCTGTGTTTAACTGGTACGAGTAATATGTTGTCCGGCTTCTTTTCCTGTGTCTTTCTGGTGAAATCTCCAACATAATGAAGAAATCAGTGGCTTGTATTGAAGGACAATCTGGCTACGTTTGAGAATTCTAACGTGCAAAAGTTAGCCTTTCGTCTATAGCTTTATTCCTGGGTTTAACTGCTAAAATCTTGTCTGGCTTCAATTCCTGTGTGTGTCTGGTAAGATGTCCAACGCTTTTCCAATATTTCTGATACTAAAATTGTACTGTAAGATTATGATTTCACTTTTGGTATGAAGTCCTTGAGATTGGTTCATTTTCATTTAATTCTTATTACACTATTAATAATATACTTAATACAGACCTCACAGATTAACTCATAGGTTAATCTTTATTCAATTTAGGTTTATACCTATTCCTGAATTGTCTTGAATTCTTTTGCAACATTTTACTGTATTTTTAAAGATTCCGTGACATTTTCAATACATTTTAATAACTTGAAGGGATTTTTTTAATTTTAGCGTATTTTCAAAACTTCTTATATATTTTCAAAGGGTTTTAATTTGAAATGGTTTAGTGAATTGGAAAAGATTCCAGGTATAATTTTTATTAATTTCATTAATTCAATGGGATTTCAAAGCGTTTGAAATATTTTAGGATGATGCATTTTCTAGAATTTCGGAAGGTATGGAACGGTCCTACAGGACCTATTAGGTTTTGAGATATTTAAGAAAATGTCACGATATTTTACAATATTTCCGAGGATTTCAATGATTTTTAGGGATTTCAAAACTCTCAATGTATTTTACTACATTTTTCAGGATTTCAGGAAATGTCAACATAGAATTTCACCGTATTTTATAATATTTTATTATATTTCAAATAACTGATTCGTGAGAAGTGAGGCATTTTGTGGAATTTCGGAGGATTTTAAATACTTCAGGGAATCTTAAAAGATTTGTAGAACTTTCTCATTAATTTCAATAATTTAAAGAGATTTCGAAGCGATTGGAATATTTCAGGATACAGAGTTCTCTAGAATTTCAGAAGAAATTGAACGATTTTAACGGACCTATGGGGTTTTAAGACGGTCCCTATATTTTATCCCACAGGAACTGTGAGGCCTGCTGATACGCCATTGAATAACAAAAAATAATAACATTTCCGTAAGAATCACTCTTGATATTTTTTCTGCAACGTTTACCAGAAACGAAAATGAAAAAAAATTGTTTGTCTAAAACATACAAAATCCAAACATTTTCAGCGGAAAATAGTTATATACAACCCAATAATTGACTCACCAAAGTTTTAACCTCGCACGCATAAGAAACTTACCCTTCTATTATCCTTTAGAACTAAGCAATTCATCAAATCCACCCCAATTAGCAGGGTGAAAATTTCATTGCTATGAATAAGTCTCTTCAAAGCAAAAAGACACTCATATTCTATATTATACCTTAGAATAAAAAAATTCACTCAATTTACACTTTCGTTTAGTGAATTCTTTGCTGCTAAGGGATGATATGGCGGAAGTTCCAAATCAGCTGGAGAAATGCCAAATTTTTGGGGTTTCTTTACCACTGAGAAGCATTGTTATCAACAATAAAATTTTGACCCCACAAATTCGAATAAATTTAGTGAATTTTTTAGTTCTAAGGGATGATACGGGGTGAGTTCCAAATGAGCTAAAGAGATGAAAGCTTCTGTGGTTTATTTTGGCTTTGATAAGACCTATTCTTAGCAACACAATTTCGGCCTCACGAATTAGAGGAAATTTAGTGCATTTTTTAGTACTAAGGTTCTAGTTTCACGTACTATGGCACGGTGCTCAATCATCCTCCCAGTCTCGACACCAGCTTTTCCATTGTTTTCTATTCGTCTGAAAACGAAACGCACAGGCATATGCTTCTATCATATATTGAAAGGGTCTACATCCAGTTCAAGACTTTTCAAGAAATAATTCAACCTTCTGCATAGCAGGGGTGGCTCATGGCTTCATAAGATTTCGTATTCCAACACTGGCTCTGCAAAGTCAGAGTTGGATGTTTTGGAAAAGAAGACGAGATCTAAAACCATTGCCTTCCGACCTGTCTATGCCAGAATAGCAACCATGATTTCACCATACTTCATCACCCACTATACTAATCGTGGAATGAAAACTTGAATATTGCAGGTAATGGCAATTCCCTCAGTCTTTGTTTATATTTAAACGACAGATAAGGCAGATATTGATAATAAATACGAGATAGGTTTCTCATTTACTGTGTGATCTTCTCCAATTCCTCAGGTACCTCTAGTAGAATCTGTATTCTGCTTTTTATATCAACAGAATATAGATGCTTCTTTGAATAAGGGGATCATTCCAGTTCTAACCCTGAAATCCTATCAAACACCTACCAAATGAAGATGGGGCGAATTATTCATTTCATCACAATTAGTTATATGTTTATGGTAATTACGAATATTTAAACCCTTTAAAATACGTAAAGTAATAAATAACACGCCTATATAATTCAAAAAATCATTCGGCTGTACAGCAATAGAAAAAGCGTTCATCTTAAGAAATAAGTTATCATTTGCTCCTTCTAGTTCCACGTACTATGGCGGCATCCACAATCATCCTGTAAATCTCGACACCAGTTTTCCCATTGATTTCTATTCGTCTGGAAATGAAACGCACAGGCATATGCTTCTATCATCTATTAAAAGGGACTACATCCAGTTCAAGACTCTTGAAGAACTAATTCAACCTTGTGCATGGCAGGGGTGACTTATGGCTTTATAAAATTTCGTATTCCAGCATCGGCTCTGCAAAGTCAGAGTTGGAGGTTTTGGAAAAGAAAACGAGATCTGAAACCATTGTCTTCCGACCTGTCTATGCCAGAATTTTAACAACGATTTCACCATATTTCATCATCCACTATACTAATCGTGGCATGAAAACTTGAATTTTGCAGGTAATAACATTTTTATCAGAGCCATAGTCAAAAGATTCCAAAAGATGAAGGAGATATTGATAAATGTGAGGTAGGTTTGTCATTAACCGTTGTGATATTCTCCGATTCCCCAGGTGCCGCTATAAAGTTCCTATATTCTACTTATTGATCTTACCCGACGACATCAGTTCATTTCAACGTGGGGGGGGGGGGGAATCCTTATTCTGAAAATATAGCCTTCCAAAGGATCTGTTTATTTCAGACACAGCCAAACATCATTTCAATATCGAACACTTGCCTCTTTATGGTAACTGTTTGCCCTTTATTTGAATCATGAATAATGCATATATATATAATTTTTTAATCCGTATCACGCTCGTAACATTCTCAGGTATTTTATAACAATTCGATTTAATGAACTATTATCAAAACTTCCTAGTATAGCTGATAGCAGATTCTACCTTGGAACTCGAGAACCTGCGGTTTATCGTCTTCGCACCATCCAAGTAACGCATGACTTCAAGAATACTCGTGTTTAGCATTCACTTTGCAAACCTACAATGGTAGGTCAGACAGAGGACGCTGCTAAAACATTACACGAGTTTTGAAGTCATCGTCTTTGTAATTGGGTTTGCTGAATATCAACTTAAGGATTTCATCAATCAACCTATTTGTTCTGCAGAGTTCAAATAACCTTTGGTTCAGGACCTGCTGAATTGCAAACAAAATTCCACCATCCTCCATCCAAATTAAGGCATTAAATCGTAATTTTTCCAGGTAATAGCAATTTCTGTAGAGCTTGAGCGAAAATAGCAATAATAATTAATTAATGCTGATTGAAGAATAAAATCATGCTCTTTAAACTAAAAAACTCATGTTGAAATACAAAATTGTATGCAGAAAAGAGAATCGTTCCTAAAAACTAATTTATCATATGTTCCTTCCAGTTCCACATACATGCACCATTCCTCTCACAATCCATGAATTCACAACTGCCAATACAAAATAACAGTCGTTTCCTGAACCTCAATATTCTCAGGTATCTTTTAGTCCGTTCTAATGATGTTTCTATATTTTTTACTCACTGGATCGTAGCTGCTATAAACATTGAAAACAAAAGCTGCTCGCAAAATCTGCCGCCCGCATAATGTGAAATATCAATTTCAATTGTGTTTGAAACTTGTTTTCAATGACAAGTAACCCGGAAAGTTATCGGGATACAATAAATATAATACAAAAACCCAATTTCCCAGCAGCAGATAATATCACAATACCTGGTACACCCGTTGATGCATTTTGAAGACAAGTCACCCGGGAGGTTGTCAGGATACATTTAATTTCACCCTCCATCTGCAAAATGGATTTCACTGACGCGCTGTACTCGTTAATATACATATACAAACTGACTGAAACTGACGGCTATAAGTCAAAAACACTCTTGCACCCTTTCAATTTCTTATAGGGGTTGGGGGAACCCCTCAGATTTTTAATACTTATGATACATTTAAAATAAAAAAGCCACATATCCCGAAAAGATCCACCTTGCTGATAGAGGGATGAAAAAGAACCCATAACTACCCCACAGAAGATGAGATCTGGATAACTGGTGCACCCGAATGATAAGTTTTATCGATGAGATAAGAGACGAGATCTGGATACCTGGTGCCCCCGATTGATGCGTTTCAACGCCACATCCTCCTTGAGATTGCCACGATACATTTCATTCAAAAATGAACCCAACTTCTCCGGGGAAGATGAGATCTGGGTACCTGGTGCAATCGATCGCTGCTTTTTAACAACAAGTCATCCGGGAGGTTATCGGGATACATTGAATTTCGAGACGGAACCCAATTTCACCGGAGAAAATGAGATCTGGATACCTGGTGCACCCGATTCATGCGTTATAACGATAAGCCATCGAGGAGGGGGGGGGGGGAGGTAAGGAGACATTTAATCTAAAAAAGAACCCATCTTCCCTCGAGAAGATGAGATTTCGATACCTGGTGCAATCGATTGATGGTTTTTAACGACGAGTCATCCGGGAGGTTATCGGGATGCATTAAATCTAAAAAAAGAACCCAATTTCTCAGGAGAAAATGATATCTGGACACCTGGTGCACCCGATTCATCCTTTATAACGAAAGGTCATGGGGGGGGGGGGTCAGCAGACATTTAATCTAAAAAAAACCCATCTTCCCCGAAGAAGATGAAATTTCGATACGTGGTGCGCACGATCTGGATACCTGGTGTATCCTCTTGACGCTCTATAACGACAAATTATCTTGGAAAGTATCAGGTTGAAAGACATATGATCCATACGCAAAAAAACAAATTCTTCTGTTCAAAACGTTACCGATGTCTTGAAAAGTGTTCAAAACGATACACGAGTCTTCATATAATTTAAAAAATAACATCATAGTCTCAATTTCATAGTTTGAACTTTGAAAAATTTCTTAACTTTTTTCTTATTATGTTCTAAACGAAACGCGGGTCCAATTTAATTTGGTAAAAATAAAAAAATTCACAGTATGTTCAAAATAAATTTTTTCGTACATTTATTCAAAAAAAACCTGTGAGGTTGACCTACCCTCAGAAATTGCATATTTCTTGGATATAAATGCAATATGTTCAGTTGAAAATTCAACTATTTCATCGAAATTTACTTCTTGTCTAAAATTCATAATTTTGTATTGAAAACTCATCTGAAATCTATTTTGGACGAAATTTTTTTTTTTATGTTTGCCCTTTTGATTTCAAAATTCTTCTGTTTTAATAGAAATGTCATCTTTCTTGGATAAAAATGCAACTGTTGGTTGAAAATTAATCTTTTCGCTACTTTTTGTGGAAAGTTAAACTATTTTGTTAAAAATTGATATTTTTCAATTGAAAATTTAACTCCTAGGTTAAAAGTTCAACTAATGTGTCATGGATTTATTTCTTTGATTGAATGTGTCTTTGGATGAAAATTTAAATCTTTTGTTGACAGCTAAAATATTATTTGAAATTTTTTTCAGTTTAAAATTAATTTTTTAAACTGAAGATGCAACTTTCTGATATGTTTTTTAATTGATCTTTCAACGTTAAAAAGTCTCATTTTTTATAGAGAATATAATATTCTTGATTTGAAATTGCATCTTGTTTGGGTAATAATTCAACATTTCCATTTAAAATCCATATTTTGTTTAAAATTCATATTTTTTGGTTAAAAATTCGATTTTTGTACAGAATATTCGTCTTTTGGCTTGAAGGTTCAACAATTTTTGCCCACCCTGTCTAATGTTCCGGTTAAGTATATGTCCTTTGAGTTTTTTAAATGTGTTTTATATGTACTACAGAAATCCAGTTCTGTTTCATCTTGCTCGATAGGAGAAGCTTCAAAGTCCAAGGTCATTTCTGCGAATTGTGACGATGAAGCCGTCTCAAAGGATACTGGTAAAAAATGACATATGATAAATAAAAAATTAAAACGATACTGAAAGTTTCATAAATATCAATTCGAATTAGCACAGGTGATGAAAGAGGGAAATAGGTGCTGTTAAGTGCTGATGGAGATCAAGGTGAAGAACTTTAAAGTTCATCTAAGAATTTGACGACTCCAAAATTTGGAACGCCAGCTCAGAATACTCTAAAATCAAAGATTCAAAATCTAGAAGGTGCGCTTAATTTTGAGGTACTAAAGCCCGACGCAGGTTTTGGAGACACGGCGAATCGACAACGTATAAAAAAGCTGAAACGTGATCTTGAGGATCAAAAATTAAAGCTGCGAATTCTGAAGCAAAATGCAGAAAGACAGCGTAGCTTTGGAAAGGAATGAAGCACTCGTTTGAAGGAAATGTGTAGTGAGCACGAGAATGCAATGCACAAGCTAAAAATTAGAGGCAATCCAGGACGTCCCAGAGTGGAAAACAATCAGCCTGAACTTCTGAAAGCAATTGTAGATATAGCTTCTCACGGGGCTTCTGCGGATATTCGACGCCGTTCCGAAACGATCCGCGTATGTAAAACTCTTGATCAATTGCGAGAACAACTATTGGAAGTGGGATTTAGCTTGTCGCGTACTGCCACTTATTTTCGTCTGTTGCCTAGAAACTCTCAGTCTTTTGAAGGAAAGCGGCACGTAGTGACGTTCCTGTCAAGCTTTCTCGCCCTCAAGCTGATTTGCACAAAAGTCACGTCAATAAAAACTTTTGCATGGCCACGATAAGGAGTTTGGAGACTTTGGGTTCAATTCTTGGCCCCGATCAGGTACGTACAATATGTTTAATGGACTCACAAATACTACTGCATTTTCGTATAATTGCATTTTTATCTTGAAACACATGTTTTTATTCCACAAAAGGTTGCTTTTATCTCACAAGATGATAAAGCACGGGTACCCATAGGGAAAACGGTAGCTAAAGCTCAAGCTCCGTTTCTTATGCACTTGGAGTACCGAGTGAGACTACCGGACCATGACTGGGTCGTCGCTGGTGGACACAAGTTAATACCGTCGGTTTATGCTGGAATCAAAATCAGAGAAGATGGCCAAAGAGACGTAAAAGATGTTTCGTACTCATGGCCAACATATATCGCCGTAAGAAGTGGGAAGCATAGCTCCTCAACTGCTTCGACACACGCTATCGATCTCCAACGACTTCTAGAGCTTCAAACTTTCGAGTCTATCATGAAAAATAGCAAAGGACTGCCAAAGCCTGTCTGAATGTTGTCAGTAAATGGCGGACCAGACGAAAATCCTAGGTATGATTGTAGTACTTGACTGTAAAACAAAGCTCATGATGAAGAAACAGATCTTCATCATGAAACGTCAATCTCTATGCTTATCTAATATCAACAAATTTCAGGTACGAGAAAGTTATCACTCACGGGATCAAGCATTTTAAAGATTTGAATTTGGATGCTCTTTTTATATTCACGAATGCACCGGGGCGAAGTGCCTTCAATCGTGTGGAACGAAGAATGGCTCCACTGAGCAGAGAGCTTTCTGGCCTTGTTATTCCTCACGATCACTTCGGAACGCATTTAAATGACCAAGGTGTGACTATTAATGAAGATCTAGAAAAACAGAATTTTGAATACGCAGGAAGCGTTCTATGTGAGATATGGAGTCAAATGGAAATTGACGAACATTCGGTGACTGCGGAATATATCTCTCCATCAGCTGAATTAATGCAAATCCCAGAGCTTCCCAGTTCTGATTGGTACTACTGGCATGTTTTTGAGAGTCAGTATTGCTTGCAGGTATGAAAATTTATAATAACTTCTCTATTTACAAATAAAAATCTCCAATTCAACGAGCACAAATAACATACATGCACGAAAGACTGAAATAAATATTTTTCTTCACAGATTATAAAATGCGGAAAAACTCACTGCTGCCCTGAGTACAGAAGTAACCTGAAATCAGTGCTTCTTGAAGGATACATGCCACCCCCGTGTTCATTGAAGCAAACTCCATCAGGTTTGATGATACCACTACCTGAAAATCAGGCTGAAGCGAAATTCGCTCCTCTTCTGTTGCGTTTAGCATTAAATATGGAGCCAGAATGACGGCAATTTCCAGTATTGCCTTATGATTTTTACTGCCCCTCAATCCAGAAAGATCTTACTAGCAGAGTGTGTAAATTCTGTGGTTTTTACACTTCATCCAAGAAAGGAGCTTTAAAGCATCGAAAGACCATGCACCCTCGCGGGGAACCGCTCGAAACTTCAAGAATTCGACCTCGACACATAATTGCCAAACGGGAAAAAGAAGTCCTGTGCCTCTTTGAAGGGCCATTCACTGAGGAAGTGGAATGGATTGATATTGAAAGTCTCGAAGACGATAGCGAGAAAATTGAAGAGCTGTCAACGTTGAACCAGGAAGGTTCAGTGCTAATCATTTCGTCCTTGAACGATTGGTTACATAACACGGACAGAAGACACGGATAGAGCAGACATACCAATTTATTTTACTAAAAGATATATCAGTATCATTCGGTATAGGAAGATTTTTCAGGAAAAATATATTAAGCGTTTTTGTTCCCAGGTCTATATACATCTTCTGTAAATATTGATCATATATTTATAAATATTCATATGTAAAAGTCTTTACCTGCACAGCATATATTATCTTAAATACTAAAAATTTCCATTAATTTCAAGCCACATACCTTATTATTTCTCGAAACCAAAAATTACGTACGACAAGGGGGGTGGGGGGGGGGGAATATTTTGTTACGGTTTGTTACAGGGGGGAGGGGAGATCTTAGAGAGGGCCTGAAATGCGTTGCGTATTTTAAGTACGGCCCCTCAGTTCAGTGATATTACATAATAAAAAATTATGTAATAAATTTACTTTTTTTTAGTTCTCATATCATTTTAATTTTCGCAATACAATTTGAAGAAAATATTTTTGAACAGAACTTTCAGAGTAGAATTTTCATAAGAATCTAATTAATGCAATAGGCGAATTCATTATAAAAATTAATCTTGGAAATAATTCCATCAATCATATCTGATATATATATATATATATATATATATATATATATATATACAGGGTGTTTTTTTTAACTTGAGACAACGAAATATCTCAAAAAATATGCATCCTACGGAAAAAATGTCTGGAATAAAAACTTTTTATTTTCGAGGGGGAAAAAGGATTTGTTAAATCTTACCCCACCCCCACCCCCACAGGAGGCAGGGGTGGGGGTAACTTTGTAATTTCAAATGGCAACCCCAATTTTTATCACAGATTCAGATTCTCCTTTACGAAATACGAAAGTTTTATTCGGAAAATTTGTTTCGATTCGCGATAGATGGCGCTGCAATTGCGAAAAACAAAATTGTTGACACTACTTTTAGCTCTACCCAGGAATAACGACGCTGACGTAGTAGTTGTCTATTCCCTTCGGGGTGCTTAATTTCGGTGAGTCCCCTTGCCTCTCACCATCCATCGGGGTGCTTGAACTTTTGGCAACGGGACAGTAAAAGTGATAAAACTGTCGAAAACCATTCCCGAATGCAGTTGGTTGATGACAGTCGATTTTGGAAGTAGACATTACATATCATCGAGTCTCCACTGTCTACAATCCTCGACGTCATTCCGGCCGAGCGATAACCGCGTCTGTCCGTGCTTAACGTTTATTCATTAGGAAGGTTGATTGTGTTCATTTGATTTGGGTGTGTTGGTTGCTTTCGTTTGGGTTATTGTTGTTGGTCACGTTCGTTTGAGTTGGTTTGGGTGTCGTTGTATTTCCTCATTACCTTACTTCATTACTGTTACAATGGAAATTCTATCTCAGCAACAGAAGATTGAAATGATTCTCATTTATGGAGAAAGTGGCAGGAATATCAATGATGCTCTCACGCTTTATGCTCAACGCTTTCCAGAAAGTGTTCCTTCACGCGCTTCTTTTTACCGGGTTGTCCGAAACTTCATCACTGACGGAAGTGTACAACCGAAACAAAGGAAGCGTCAAGTAACAGTTACTGGAGTTGATAATGAAATTGCAATTTTAGCTGCAGTCACTCATGACCCTCATGTTAGTAATCGACAACTAAGCCGCGATTCCGGAATGTCTCTATCCAGTGTTTGGAAGGTATTAAAACGTAATAATTGTCATCCGTATCATATTTCACTGCATCAAGAACTTCATGGAAATGATTTTCAGAACCGAGTGACATTTTGTCAATGGGCGGTTCAGCAGATATAAGGAAACCCGAATTTCTTTTTTCTAGTACTCTTCACAGACGAGTCGTCTTTCACAAACCATGGTAACGTTAATCGGCACAACATGCATTATTGGAGTGTAGAAAATTCACATTGGTTGCGTGAAGTTGAGCATCAGCGTCCATGATCCGTGAACGTTTGATGTGGAATAATTGGAGATCAACTTATCGGTCCGTATTTTATTGATGGAAATTTGAACGGTGAAAAATATCGTGACTTTTTAGAAAATCAACTTCCAATATTGCTGGAAGACCTAAGCTTGGAAGTGCGACACAACATGTGGTTTCAACATGACGGTTGTCCAGCACATTATGCGGCAATCGCGAGGGAAGTACTCAATCGCGAATTCAATGGACGATGGATCGGTAGAGGAGGTCCAGTAAATTGGCCTGCCAGATCGCCAGATCTTACGGCGCCGGATTTCTATTTGTGGGGTTATCTAAAGAATCGCGTGTATCAAGAAGTGCCCACAACTCGTGATAACATGATCGAGCGAATCAGGTCTGCTTGTGCACAAATATCACCAGACACAATTCGTAATTGTGTGGAATCTTCCAAAGCTCGGATTAACAAGTGCATCGAAGTGCGAGGACACCATTTTGAGCACTTATTGTAAAATAATTAATCGAAATCAAGCATCCCTGTGGTGAGAGGCAAGGGGACTCGCCGAAATCAAGCACCCCGATGGATGGTGAGAGGCAAGGGGACTCACCGAAATTAAGCACCCCGAAGGGAATAGACAACTACTACGTCCGCGTCGCTATTCCTGGGTAGAGCTAAAAGTAGTGTCAACAATTTCGTTTTTCGCAATTGCAGCGCCATCTATCGCGAATCGAAACAAATTTTCCGAACAAAACTTACGTATTTCGTAAAGGAGAATCTGAATCTGTGATAAAAAATTGGGGTTGCCACTTGAAATTACAAAGTTACCCCCAGCCCTGCCTCCTGTGGGGGTGGGGGTGGGATAAATTTTAACAAATCTTTTTTCCCCCCTCGAAAATAAAAAGTTTTTATTCCAGACATTTTTTCCGTAGGATGCGTATTTTTTTAAATATTTCGTTGTCTCAAGTTAAAAAAAAACACCCTGTATATCATATATAATATATATAATATATGATTAGAAGTTTCTCAAGGAAAGGGTAAGATTTTAAGGTTGGGAATAAAATTTTAGAAGTAGAACTGTAAATAATTTCAGTTATTTTTAAACATCCAAAATTAATTATTAGAATTTCTGAAATTATACCTACAAATTTTTGTTTAGATCATCGGATTTCTAAATTGAAACTATAATGATTATATTGGAACGAAAACAGTAAGTCACTTGCTAACCGATCTTAGCCACACGCTTATTGATTTATGATTAAATTGCAGGAATACCAATCATGACGTGCATGCAGATTAGTTCTTCTCGATCAGCAAAGTGAAGTTTGAAAAGAAATGAAAAATGTTGCGGCGAATAAGCCGAGAGACTAGCGCGGTTGTCACTAAACGTTAGACCTATTTGACACCACGCGCCATTGAAAATTAACACGAGAGATTGTTGCCAATCCCAAGAACGGACTGGGTCAATCGCAACACTTACAAAGCTAGCGCTGCTGTTGCCACTAACACGAGCGGCTCATGTGAATTCGCGAGCGGGCAGTGTGTTGGAAACTGTGGCTAGTGCCATGAAAAAAATGTATTTTAACACTAACCACTCGTGTCAGAGTTTCTCCGTACACCTCGAAAATGAAAGTTGTCCGATCGGGCTAAAAATCGGCCCAATTGTAGATAGTAGTCCTCACACTAAAAATTAATTCATTTTGATAATTATTTATCAAAGTGGAGGGGGGACAATTTTTGGGTTTTTTAACCAAAGCCTTACTTTCAAACGTTTGTATTTTTTGTCCTATTGCCTTAAACAATATTTTACTCAAAATGTTTTCGATAGATTTTTTCACAAACTTTCTGGTGGTAATAACAATTTTTGAAAAAAATCAAAATTTGACCAAAATTTTTGAAAATCAGAAATAAATTTGACTTTTTTTCAAATTTGGGCACTTTTTTTCTTCAAAATAGTTTTTAAAGAAAGCTGAGATTTTTTCCTATAAGACACCTAATTTTCAGAATGGCGAATTAATTTGTCTTTAAGTAATAGAACGATACGTATACAAGATGCCGTCATAGGGCCGGTGGCACGCGATCTCCCCTAGTGCGCTCAGGCTGAGGATCTGTGTGCAACGCTTTAGTGCCAGTTTTTTAAGTTAAGTAATATTATATGCTACTAGAATAACTGTTCTCTGCATTTTCAGCGTGAATTAACAAGGCCTGCATTACGGTCAGTGTAAAATTAATTGGGAATATGCTTTAAAAATTAGAAGTGAGAATATACATCTTTTGAATTTACATTTTTTTTACATTTACATTTTTTTTCAAAAACCTTAAGGAAAATTTATTGCCTGGGGAGTTTTTGATTTGCTTCGATTTTGCTGAGAATTACGCCTTCATAATCCAGAATGTAGCGCAATGATGATTTAGCTCATGACACGGTGGCTGTTGACGAGTATCAAAAGATAATAGTAGAATACTTGAAAACTCATTTGAGGCCAAATAAAATCTACTATTTCACTGATGGTGCAGGGCAACATTTCAAAAATAAGAGTAGCTTTGTTAATCTCCAAGCCCATGAAGAAGATTTTGGTATCCAAGCTGAATGGCACTTCCATGGTACATCTCATGGTAAGGGTGCATGTGATGGTATATGAGCGAATATAAAGAGACAAGCAGTACGTTCAAGCTTACAATGTTCTCCGAAACATCACATACTTACTCTCCATGCTTTGTTTCAGTAGGCAAAGAGTAACTGTAATGAAACCGAAATTTTTTTCAGCAGCAAAGAAAATCATGTCTTAGCCACCGAGTGACTGAAACCCAGATTTGACAAAGCTGTCATGATGCTAGATACATTACAGTACCACGCTTTCATTCCCACTCAAGACGGAAAACTTCAAACTCAAGAAGTTTTCGTCCTCTGAGAAATAGGACATCTTCTCGAATGGCAAAAAACAAAAACCGCAAAAGAGGCCTGCAAAGAAAACAACTGTTGAAACTATCGCCAAAAAATCGAACAGAAACACAGATAATATTACCATATAATATTACCTGACTTAAAAAACTGGCACTAAAGCGTTGCAGAACGATCCTCGGTGTGAGCGCACTAGGGAAAATCGCGCGCCACCCGCCCTATCACGGCATCTTGTTTACGTATCGTTCTATTACTCAGACAAATTAATTTGCCACTCTGAAAATTGGGGGTCTTATAGGAAAAAATCTCAGCTTTCTTTTAAAACTATCTTGAAGAAAAAAAAGTGCCCAAGTTTAAAAAAGTCAAATTAATTTTTGATTTTCAAAAATTTTGGTCAAATTGTGATTTTTTTCAAAAATCGTTATTACCACTAGAAAGTTTGTGAAAAAATCTATCGAAAATATTCGGAGTGAAATATTGTTTAAGGCAATAGGACAAAAGTTACAAACGTTTGAAAGTAAGGCTTTGCCCAAAAAACCCGAAAATTGTACCCCCTCCACTTTGATAAATAATTATCAAAATGAATTAATTTTTGGTGTGAGGAGTACTATCTAATAGGACTACAATTGGGTCAATTTTTAGCTTGATCGGACAACTTTCATTTTCGAGGTGTGTAACACATCAGAAATTATGCCCCATATAAGTGTCACATTATTACTGGTATGATGTTTACAGACGTTTTAAAAAACGATTCATTGAATCAATTTATATCAATAAATATATAAACATTTCAATAAATTTAAAAACACAAATAATGAATATAAATCAGATGTACAAATGCATTATGAATTAACTTCCCATTTTAATTTTTATATTCATTCCAATAATATTTTATTCTTGATCTTTGGCGCGCCTTTTCATCAAAGGTTTATTAAAATTTATCCTTGACACCTCTACAATTATTGTCCTTCATGTCCGTTTATCTTGTATCGTCCGCCTGTAAACATCATACCAGTAATAATGTGACACTTTTATACATTATTGGAGCTTCTACAAAATCTTTGTGGCTTCAATTGCAGGAAAAATTATCATTTTTACTATTTGAAAAAAGGAACCTTTTTTTATAAATACTTCAATGTTTTTTTGACTCAGGTATAACAAGAACTATTTTATTTTTATTTTTGTTCTGGAATTCTTAAATGTAACTCATATAGAACAGAGTAATAAAACTGTTACGTCACTATAATGTCACAAGTGTTACAGAAATGGGACCTAAAGGTCACACTGTTCTGTCAAACTGTTACTATCAGGATACGTAACAGTTTTGGAATTCTGTAATGTAACTGATATATCACAGGGTGATAGAACTGTTACGTCACTAGAATGTCAGACGTGTTACAGGAATGGAACACGGTGAGCACACTGTTCTGTAACGCTGTTACCGTAAGGATATGTAGCAGTTCTGGAATTCTGTGATGTAACTAGTATATCAGAGTGATATAACCGCTACATCATTAGAATGTCACATATGTTACAGCAATGAAACATGATGGGCACACTGTTCTGTGACGCTGTTACCGTAAGGACATGTAACAGTTCTGGAATTCTGTAATGGAACAAGTATATCACAGGGTGATATAACTGTTACGTCACTAGAATGTCACACGTGTTACAGAAATGGAACATTCTGGACACACTGTTCTGTAACGATTTTAGGCCAGTTTGGTGCCGAAGGTCGGATTATATGTGTAGAGTACCGTGCGTGAAATTGTGTTACTTAAAATACGAACTAAGTGCAACGATAATACAAAAAACATTTCTTTTGTCACATATCCTTGTAACACTGTTATGGAATTGTTATAGAACGACCACGAAAAAATTTAAATCGTAACACTGTTACATATGTGTTACGACTCTATTACATAACAATTTTACTACGTAAACCTGTTCCTAAATTATTCTAAAAATATTTTTTGACATATAACGCTGAATGAGAATTGTTACAGAAGGATCACAGAAGAAATTTACATCGTAACACTGTTAGATATGTGCTACGGCACTATTACAGAACGAGGTTACTCTGTAAACCTGATCTTAAATTCTTCTAAAAATATTTTTTGACATATAACGCTTTTCCAGGATTGTTACAGATCTCTGACAGAACATAGTTCTGTAACAGCGTACAGAAGTGTTGAATCACTGTGCATGTGGGCTTTCAAGTTGAAAATGTAATTGCAGTAATTAGAATATGCACCGTTGGGAGGTTATCATCTGTGCACAGTTGTCCGTCACCCCTTGTTAGGCGGTCGTGATCTATTCGGCTCAATTCGAAAATCAGTGAAGGATGTTTGAAAAAATGTTTGTGATCATTATTCTTATAATACTTCATATTTATGTTCACATATTAATTGACGTGAGGATTCATTGTAATACGTAATCACTATAACGATAATCGCACACTTAGATGCTATTAAAATTGTAATCACTATAGTTCCAAACTCTATCCATGACTATCCCATTTAACGCATTCCTAATGCCTAAATCTTCTCGGCTATTGTCGCATAGCATATCATTGAGAAAAAACTCGGATATAAGTAGTCAATTCGGTTAAATATGGACATTGTCGAACTGTAATGGTGGTAACTTAGAGAAACACAGATCATGTTCAAAACGCGAGTCATCGTTCCAGTGCCTCCACCACCGGAGATTCTAGACCTGTTTATACGACCGTGTCTGCAACCAAAACACACACATTTCCCGGCGAAATCCCGCGGTTGCCCTTATGACAAACTTGTAATTACACACACACATGCGCAGTAGATAATCTAGGTACTTATGTAAATGCAGTGAGTACCCACGGTACTTAGACCTGCGCACTAGAGTCGTGTCGCATTTCCGGCCGCGCAGTAGACTCGTATGGGGTTTACGGTTGTGCAGTACAATTGTATGACAATTAAGGCTGAGCAGTAGACTCATGTGGGACGTATAGTTGCGCAGTCGAATTTTATGACATCTATAACTGCGTGCTAGAGTTATGTCGCAGCTGCGGCTGCACAATAGACTGATATGTAGTTTATTGATGCGCAGCATAATTGTACAAAATATGTGACTGCGCACTAGAGTCGTGTCACATTTCCTGGTGCGCAGTAGACAGAAATGGGGTTAATGGTTGCGCAGTACAATGATATAACAATTAAAGCAGTGCAGTAGACTCATGTGGGGGTTATGTTTATGTAATTATATATATGACACTACTTACAATCTTCACTACTAGATAACTCTAACGCGCAACTATAAATATAAGAAACATCTACTGCGCATCATTGCATGCAATAAATACAACATGACTGATACGCAAGCCGAAAGTGTGACATAACGCTAGTGCGCAAGCAAAAATGCATAATAGCTTTACTGCGCAATTAAAAATACCACAGAAGTCTACGGCACCTACTGAAGGGCAACATAACACTACCAGGCAACCTAAAATGTCACAGCAGTCTACTGCGCAGCCGGAAGTGCAATATAACTGTGGTGCACAACCACCAATGCCACATAATTCTACTGCGCAGCTTATTGCGCTATCCCTCTTTAGATGCGTTTTTCTCGAAAATCAGATTTTGGAAGTTCCACTTTCAAAAATCCCCAGCGACATGTTTTTCTACATAGAAGGTTCGCCTTGAAACTTACAAACTGCTAATTAATTATAAGTAGGAGTATATCCCAAAATATATCTAAGAATACACCTGTGTCCAATTAATAATTACTTTTCAGCAATACTTTTTACAGTTTATAGTGTTGCGTAAGCTGTAGTCTATACCGTTAAAATTAGTGAGAGTTGTTTATAGGATTCGTTAAAAGTGACAGAATAATTATTAATTGCAGCACCTAGGAACAGTGTATAATAGCGATTTACTGGTATCCGATGCCGATCGCATTTACTTGTTATAATTGTCTACTTCGCTCCATTACTTGGGAACATGGGTAATAGGAGAAATATGTGTGACAATATCAAATAAATGACTAAATAATTGTGAAATACAATAAAATTTACTTGTACGTATTTAGCAAGCAATACATTTGAAATCTGGAGAAAATTATGTTTATTGACCAGGTCCAGATAGAGATTTGTCCATAAACTTCTTCTTGGCAAAACATAGCCACCATTTACTGGGCTTCCCACCTACTTCGTATACTTTCTTAATAAGACGTTGAGAAGCTTCTTGTCTGACCTGCTGTAAATATTGCCTCATTAAATCTAGAAAAGAAGAACGTTTTTTGGGTTATAGATTACAACATTTTAGAGTTAATTCATCTTTGTATCTTTCCAAGAGGCAACACATTTGAGGATGTCTTAGCGATATTTTTACGACGTCATTATCACAATATCTCTCTTCGTGTCTTCAAGATGTCTATCATATCGCGCGATATTGCTAATATGGTAAGATGTAAAGACATCTTAAAGGCAACGAGGTAGATATTACCGTAATACATGATGAAGATGTTGTCAAGAGGTCCACAAATTTGTATGCCCACTGGGCACGTAACTCAATTGAATCGCTAAGTGCAGAAAGGTTATAGAACGCTTGGAACACTCTCTTCTGCAAAAGTTATATAAGTGTTACAGTAAAGTTCCTAATCACAATTACCTTAGATTAAGCTGCAAATAAATAGGCACAAGGAATGAAGAAAATTGAATGCCTGATTGATCAAACATAAAAGATTTATTAGTCGCAAGGTAAATTTTAGTTTCCTTTCTTTTACGATGATAATAAATTCCCTACAATAATGCACATGCGCACTTCTATTTGCTCGTTAACTTCAATTCACGCAATAATATCAGACTATAGTTTGTTCACCAGTTTCTGCAGATGTAGGATTACGGTCCTTCCTAAATATTAATTTTGATTTCCTCTTCTGAGAAGTATCAACATTAGACTCCTCAATTGATTATAATACTAGTTTCAGTCTTTTTCGTAAATATGGATAATAATATGTTAGGGATTACATACATACGTACATTTGGTTTATTTTAACGTCTTAGCTATCTATGCATAAGAAAAACAATTATAATCACAAATAATTCGCGAAACTAATCAACGAATTTAAAAACAAGTTTATTGTAACGTCAAAGTTATAGAGGCATAAGAACGGCAATTGAAGGTCAGGATCAATGAACCAGTCATAACTTTCTGCCGCTTAGAATGGGAGGAGGGGGGAGGGGGCCTTGAACGTTTCTTAAGTTCAAGTAATCAGGGATTTCTCCATACTGAGCGATAGAAAATTATAACATAGGAATAGAAGGGTAGGTGGCCGCATAGGCTTGCATGTCCGCTAAAAAACACTTTAGGTTTTTTGGCCGACATCTTAAAATATTTCAATATATAATTATTTTCTTGGCCATTCGTCACAATGGACAATATTAGGTATTTGAATATTTGCCTCGCACTATCCTAGTACGGAGCCTAGCCGCCGTGCGAGCGCCGTCCGCTCAGCGAGCGGCAGCGGATATAGGCTCGCAGTTACAAGCGTCTAGTCCCTGACTGGCAACGTTTACGCCTCATGGGATCGGGTCTCTTGCTCGGCGCGCGCAACTCTCTACTCTCAGAAGCTAGGAGTAGCTGGCAAAATTTAAAACTTGCATAATATTTCATTGGAAATTTTCAAAATTAAAAACTCTTCAATTTTAAAAGATGCAAGAGTAAAAATCCTCAAATTTTGATGACTTTGAAGATCAAACGACAAGTTTGCAATTCTGAATCTTTCCAATTGAAGAATTTCGGAATGAGCATAACATTTACAGAATTTTCAATTACAAAATTTAAAACTTGCAACATTTTTAATTGTAAATTTTCAAAATTATAAACTCTTCAATGTTTAAGATTAACAATACTAGAGTCTTGCAACTCTGAAGAGTTATAATCGAAAATTCTTGTAATTTGAAAACATAGAATTGTAAATTATTCAAGATTTATATTTCAAAGTTATGTAATTTTGAATTTTTGTCTGAAAAGTTCAATTTTGAAGATTTATAATTGAAAATTCTTGAACTTTGCCGATTTGAAATTTAAAATTCTTTATAACTTTGAACATTTTCAATTGAAGACTCTTCAATATATTTAATCTAGCGATGTAGTTATGAACGCTATTTGAACGCTTCCGATATTTCATAATAATGAATATAATTCGGAATATGTATTATAGACACTGATAAAAATATGATACAAGAAAGCAACTCCACATTACTAACTTGTGATAAATTACTTCTTAAAAACTTTTCTAACAGAGCTTTGCTCTTTTTAACACCATTTCTTTTTAAATCTTTTCCAATCCTTCCCATATTTCTGACTGACTTTTAATTAACTTCGGAATTCGACACCGGTAAACTTAGCATTTCAATATGTTTAATTATAATATATTGCTGTAAATATATATATTGAAATAAATGACATTTAGTCTGGATTTTTGTCTTAAAATGTAATATTTCAATATTTTATATGAAGTAAGCGAATGACATGAATTCCAAAGTTAATTTGAAATTACCCATATACTTTCAAGTCAGGTCATATTAACAAATAATAATCTATCGTTCCATGTCTATATGTAGTAATTAAATACTGAAATTATGTATTCATGTAATGTAGTTTAGATATGCCAATCCGTTGATAAATTAATAACCATACAAACGAAATTACAAAAAAAAAATATTTCCTAATTTAAAAAGTTTGTTCAACAATTTATTTTTGCAAAAAAATTTATTTTTTAATATAGCTTTCATACATATATTAGATTCATAAAAAAGTGTACCATAAACACGACCTCACTTTTGGAATCCCTAATGTTTACCGTCTATACTTTTTTCACATTTGTAAATATAATAAATATTAATGTATTGTATGATATATGAGATAAAAAAAAACAAATAAAATGGAAATGTTTACTTGCGTTATATTTTCATCAGTCTCTATAATACATATTCCCACTTATTTCAGTTATGATTTTTTTCAATTATTATGAAATATCGGAAGCGTTCAAATAGCGTTCAGGGTTGAAAAATTATTTATAATAATTTATTTATACAATTTTAGGAATTCTTTATCATTGGATATTTTCGCTGAGACCCTTAGTAATATTTACCATTAGCACAAATATTTAAAAACTCGCATATTTATGTGCAAATACTTAATAATCATATCGGAAAAAGTATTTAAAGCTTTCATGGATAGAACAGTTTTTTAATGAATAATCTATTATAAGTAAATTATTCAATTAAAATCTCAAAGTTTTTAATCAAAAATCCGATCTATCATAATGTTTCACAAAAAGCAGCCTACTATAAGAGGCTATAACTGATGTTCTGTAAGAGCTAGAATCAATTTTTTTTTGGTTTTAAAGATCATTTAATCTGCTTTAATATATTTAAATACAATGTTCATGTAGGATGCATAGAGGACAAGATATTATTGGAAGAGGAAAAAATTTGACTTTTTTCACTGAAAACTATCTTTAAGACGCCATAACTTCAAAACTATTTACGCTAGAACATTCTTCTTTTTTGAAAATGTTCGGAAAGTGAACTTTTTTTTTTGCTTCCGGACGTTTTACGTAAAATGCACCAAAAAAGGAGAATTAAAAAAAAAATTATAACTTGACACATTTTTCAAAATCCGAAAGGGAGGGGAAAGTCAATCAATATTAATCAAATGTGAACTTTTTTTTCTAGGGCACAAACTTTAGCCTGCTCTTTTAAGTGAAGATTGGTTCTCAGGAGACGTTAAAAGTGTTTAAAATTATGAAGGATTTCAAATTTCAAATCGTTAAAGTTGAAGAATTTTCAATCATAAATCTTAAAAATTGAACTTTTCAGACAAAAATTTAAGATTACATAACCTTAAAATATAAATTCTGAAAATTGAATAATTTACAATTCTATATTTTCAAATTACAAGAATTTCCTATTATAACTCTTCAGAGTTGCGAGACTCTATAGTATTGTAATCTTAAAAATTGAAGATTTTTAAATTTTGAAGATATAAAATTAAAAATTGTGCAATTTTCTAGTTTTACAATTAAACATTCTGTAAATTTGATAAATTACATTTGATATTTCTTCAATTTGAAAGATTTAGAATTGAAAACTTGTCTTTTGATTTTCAAAATCATCTCCTGGCTTCTGCTAGTAGGGAGCTGCGCGCGCCGCGCCAGAGACCCGATCCCTGGATCGTAAAAGTTGCCAGTCAGGGACTAGACGCTTGTCTCGCAGTTCAGTTAGCATCGGTCTGCAGGATGGTGAGGACCTCGGCTCACCATCCGAACTACGCAGCAGTTCGGTCGAACTCCGCTTGTTGAGCCATCGCAGTATCGCGCATGACGTACACGTTGCGAAAGACTTTCTCCGCCGGGAGGGAATAAGTCCTTTTTCTTCTTTTTCGATTTTTTCGCCGTGGATCGTAGTCCTTAACGGACAAATCGTTTATGCTTTCTCGACTTTTCATTAATAGTGTTATCTCGAATGACTGCTAGATTATTGGAGTTTCAGTCCTTCGCGGACTTAACAGAAAGTGTTTGGAACATTTAATAAAGAACTTTTACCAAAGTGACAGTTACGGAGTTTTGGTTTTTCGGTTCTTTCCCGCTCGGATGCTGGGGAGCACCACGCTGAGCTGAAAAATTAGTTAGTCGCAAGGGTAAATTTATAATGAACTTAATCTCTTTCTAATCTGGTTTCCGACTTTCCTACGGTCCTTTCTCGAGGATCGAGGTTCTATCTTTTCCTACGGTCCTTTCTCGAGGATCGATGTTCTATCTTTTCCTACGGTCCTTTCTCGAGGATCGTGGTTTTATCTTTTCCCATTGTCCTTGCTCGAGGATCGAGGTTCTATCTTTCCCCACGGTCCCTTCTCAAGGATCGAGGTTCTTATTCTCAACTCTTTGAGCGGACAGACAAGGGGGGAAACGAAGTCCAGTATAACCACCCCGCTGGGCATCCGAACACCGACGTCAAAGTCCTCCGGGGAGCCCGAAAGCAAGGCTGAAATCTATCGCCGTACAACCCCCAAAAAGATCCCGGTAACTAGATTCCCCACGTTATCGGCCTGCCGGTGGAACTAAATCCAAACAAGCGCGCAGGAACTTGTTTTGACAAGATTGTCACCCCAAACCCTTTTTATTGGTATTCAGGTTTCCTGGGTGTCAATCTTAAATAGGATAGAGGAATAGAATTACGCATAATGCAGCGGACTAATTCCCATCGACTAGATTCAACGAGTTCCAAAGCAAAATCAACCCTGTACATTCTTACTCACGGATACACTTAGAGGTCACTGCCACCAGGAGGATCAGGGTCCAGACTCTTAGAGTAGCAACTGCAATGTCAAAATTTAGGACCCTTGGAAAGAAGCCGGGCAAAAGTCACCACATACACTCAGTACACCCTTGTACCACTTTTTTCTGGGGGATCTAATTGATTATCGACAAGCTTGAGCTCCTTATATCATGGTAATGATCGCGACGCGACATCTGTAAGTCACTCGGCCGCTGATTCGTAACCAGCGTGCGCCCGTGTAGACGAGCTATCCATGTTCAGGCACTCAAGGGTCAGCTGTACTACTAGAAGAATTTTAATGTGAAGTAGGGTCATAAAAAAAGTTCGAATTTTTTGGTGCAGTAGTGATTCTATAAAATTAGATTCTAAATCTGAAAACTCTACACAGCAAACTCAACACGCGAGGATTCTACTCAATCATATTTGTGACCGCCCACGAAGAAAAGGATCAACTCCCGGGAGCTACATTTTATAGTAGGAACGATTGAAGAGGCGGTCAAATATAGGAACTCCATAGGAGGGCCTCAATTTGTGGTTTAATAACAATTTGAATTTTGCTGATAAAATAAAATTTTTGTATTATGAAAGAAAAAGAAAAAACTATCGACTGGTGTAAAGAGCTAAAAAAACGATTTTTTGAGAGTTAGGTACCTTTCATCGCGGACGGTTACATATATTAATAACAAAAAGAAATTTGAAAATAGTCTTTTATAATTTTATTAGAAATTTAATGCACATCATTCCTAAAAAAACTTCCAAATCCTGTAAGAATTACAGGCTATATATAGATTATCTTGAACAATAAATACCATATCCGTCCTTGTCCAGTCGGTCTTGTCCCATTCTTCTGCTATTTGAATCATTGTTCTAAAACACGGTAGATTATGCCACTTATATAAAAATATTGTGTTTTTACTCACATATCCAGAATGTAATGATACCTTTACTGGAAAGAAATACGGGGCATTATTTTGAAGTGATCCCGCCTTAAAAAATCAAAGTTATCCGATCGGACTCAATCTGCGGTAAAGTCTAGTTTTATTGGATAGCAATTTATAAAAAAAAATTCCACTGGGACAAATATTTACCAAGGGGGTAACATTCACTTTTAATTCTTAAGTATTATTTATTATTATTTATTAAACAACAGCATAGGATACATGCTTAATGTATAGATATATAAATACATATGTGATAATCTGCTGCGATATTTGCTTAGGTTCTGAGACTTGTGCAAAGAGGTGAAATATGAACGTCTAGTTAATTAGCTTTGACAAGCAAATATAGACTTATAACGCTAGGAGGATATGATAAGGTTCTTGACTTTTAAGACTCCAAGTAGATACAATGCAACACGACATAATTCTTTTTTATTTGGGGAGTTTAGAAGCGCTACCCAGAAGCCACCAGAGGCTGTAAGGCCGATCGCGGGCCCAAAAAACGATGTTCGAAGATATATGTACATAGGGCATTCTGCTAGTAAATGAAAAAGTGTCTCTTCCACTCCCAGATTGAAAATTGAACAGAGTTGCCCTTTACTAAAACCAAAACTGAGTTCTCCCACCGAAAATCTCCCTCTTACGGCACCCATAAGACACACCTGCGCGAGAACCCCCGGAGGTAAGCCTCGAAATTTTCCAAAATTGTCTCTTTGCGTGCCTGTAGGCACAGCAAATCCAAGCCAGGCCACATATCATCTTGTCCACACGAAGATAATAGATTTTTAACTTGTAAGACCCAGTTAAATTTTAGAACAGCAGTACCCGAATCAGCCAGGGTCTGCAGCCGTAACAAACAAATTCTAGGCAGTCTTTCTTCCCCCATGCCCAGAACTCTCTCCAACCAGTTCAATGCCATTTTTAAGATGTTGTAGGCAATTGGGACTCGGTCTAGCTCTAGTCTCAGCGCATAACCTGGAGTGTAAGGAGGAAGCCCAAGCACTTTCTTGAAAAATGTGGTTTGGATGACCTCAACTTCCTCAGAGTATCTTAGTCCCCAAATTCCTATGACACAGAGCAGAACATTGGTTACGAGACTTTGAAAAAGAATGAGTTTTGAGCGCCAAGACTCTGCTTTTGGAGTTCCGCAGAACTTGTAAAGTTGCCCCCGTGGCCATCCTTGCGGCAGCTATTCTTTTATTACAAGTCAGTGCGAAGGTACCAGAGCTCGAAAATGGTTTCCCCAGATAGTTATATTCCCTGACCGTCTCGAGCTGCGTGTCATTGAAAGTGAAACCTGGAATCCTAGGTGGCCTTCCTCTATGAAAGATCATGGTCTTGGTCATTGAAGTATTAACCTCCAAAAGATTGAGATTTTGTTGGATACTCTGAAGTTTCGAAAGGATACCGAGTTTTTGAGGAGATTTTCACTAGAATGAAACTTGACGAGAAACCAGAAGAAAGAAGATGGCTAGAATTCGAGAACTCACCTGTTCAGCCTACAGTGGAGAAACACAGAGAAAACTTCCAGGATGATGATCAAGAAGAAGCTGCGGAACGTGACTATGTCTCATGTGATGACGAAAATTTTCTAGGATTCGAACAAGTTCAACGGAGGATGGCTGCTGGTAGACCACGAATTCTTAGAACTGGTCTTCTAGGTAGACCAAGAAAACAGTTCAATATTGTGGAAGAAGGAGCAGTTATCGAAAATGCTCAGGATTATGCAATTGTTGCTGAAATTCCGGTAAAGAAGCGTTATCTGGATCGCATGCAGAAGAGTGGCACCAGGCTATCGTGGATGAATTTAGTGCGCAGATCAAGAATGGAACTTGGGAGTTGAAGGAACGTCCAGAGAAGAGAAACGTGATCGGATGCAGAATCGTTCTTATAAATAAATATAAGAATGACGGAACAATTGAAAGAAGGAAAGCTCGTCTGGTCGCGAAAGGGTACGCGCAGAAACCTGGCGCTGATTTCAACGAAACCTTCGCACCAGTGGCACGATTGAGCTCCATTCGGCTGTTGATGGCTTTGACTGTTGAACATGGGCTCATCGTGCATCGACTGCATGTAAGGACAGTAAGGAGGTTGGAAATGCTTCAAAGATGTTGAACGAGCTCAAGAGAGGAAATCATGTGTGTCTTGTAAGGAAGGCTATGTACGGACTTAAGCAGGCTGGAAGGCAGTGTTATAAGAAGTTTGATACAGTGCTACGAAGTTTGGGATTGAAGCCGACAAATGCAGATCAATGTGTCAATGTATTTGTATTCATTTAAAAAAGTCCCTAGGGCTAAATACTTGATTAATCTTAATCTAATCTATAAACTAAATTAAATAAATAAATAGAGTCGACCTCATAATACATATCAGATTAGGTATGAGATTAATGCATAGTACTTAATATTAGGTGATTAATTAGTAGCTTTTGTGCATGTTAAGGTAGAAATAAATAGGGAAAAACTGTGAGTGAAAGAAATACTTTGCAAAAGTTAATGAAAACAAAAGGAAATTCGAAGATGAAATGTTTAAGAACTGAATATGAGAGTTTACCAGTGAGTAATTTCAAGAGTTGGGTTAGGAGTATTGTACAAATATTTGAAAAAGAGATTCTTGAAATGATACAGGGAAGGTGCACTTTTAATATCGTATGGTACCTTATTCCATAACCGGGCACCCTTTACTATAAATGATCTTTGAAGCTGACACGTTCTGTGAAAAGGAATCTTAAGGATTTTATGTCTTTTACGAAGCTTAGACTGTGCTGGAAGGTCTCTGTCTACAAATTGGAATAGGTTGAATAGATACTCGGGAGCTTTGTTCTAAAAGAGAGTGTAGAGCAAATTACCCATAAAGAATTGTCTTCTCTTGGCAACATTAAGCAGACCAGCCTTAAGTCTGTATGGAGTTATGTGTTCATATTTAGGCAAATTGTAGATAAAACGGACACAGGCATTCAACGCGCGCCCAAGCTTTAAATTTAAATCGTCGGTCAAATCATCATAAACTAAACAGCCATAGTCAAAATGGGGCAAAATTAGACTTTTAACCAAAAGTATCCGTGTAGAGGTAGGTAAAGTGTCCTTATTCCTATATAGTTGCTGTAGAATACTGTATGTTTTCCTGGAGATGTTCTGTACCTGTTCCTTCCAAGACAAGGTGCGGTTATGAAAATATCCCAGATCTTTAACTACTTCCGAGAAAGAGGTAGCGAGATTCTCGATACGAAGTGGTGGAAAAGATGCCAAAGTTTCAAGTGACGGAGATGAAGTAGGTCCAACAATTGCCTGAGTTTTGCCCGGGTTAAGAGTAAGCCCATTTATCCAGGCCCAGAGGATAACGCGATTGATATCCTCCTGGACTAGAACAAGTAATCTACTCAATGAAGATATTGGTCCATAAGTAGATTTTGAATCATCAGCATATTTGTGGTATTCGCAATGCACTCTTGACTTCCCACCAGTCAGAAAGCTCACCACTACTATTAATAATTCTGTGACAAAGATTATTAGAATAGGATTCAAACCACTTGATAACAGAGTTTGACGCGTTAAAGGATTTTAACTTTTGTAGGAGTAACTTATGATTGACCACATCAGAAGCCTCCGAAAAATCAAACAGAACAACAATCGTTATCTCCCTATTATCCATTGCTATTTTGAGATCCGTCGTTACTTCAAGGGAAGCAGTAAGAGTGCTATGCTTTGCCCGAAAACTTGAACAATTTTTTCAAGTGGTTTAGACAGTGCACATAAAATAGAAATTGGCCGGAAGTCTTTCGGGGAAGTAGGTTTAGAAATATTAGGAATTGGGCATATAACAGCCTTTTTCCAGATATCTGCGAAGATACCGACCTGAAGGGAAGCATTATAGATATGCAATAGAATAGAAAAGATAATTGGAAGGGCAAGTTTAATCATTTTTATTGATATTTCATCAGTTCCACTGGCATTTGATTTGATTTCAAGTGTTTTTCGAAAAGTATTTTAGGTGTGATGTCATCGAAAAAGCAGTCAGTCATTAAATGTTGAAATAAGAGGGGTAGTGGAAGATGATGATAAGTCTGGAACTGGGAATGTAAAAAGAGTCTTCAAAAGGTCATCAGGCGGAAAATTACTATCTAAATATTCGTGCTTGGGCGGGATTAGGTGCAAACGTCTAAGGAGATGCCAAATGTTCTCCTTCTTTGTCTTTATGTGCAATCTCGTTATAATTGTATTGATTGAACGCATCTCTAATCTTAGTTTGAACTAGGTTCCTTAGTTTACGAAATTGAGCTTGTATTATACTGCTTTTTGTTCTTTTTGCAAGTCGGCGCTTGCCATCACGTCCCCTTATCAGATTTTTAATATTAGATGTGATCCAGGGGGCAGCTTTATTGAAGATCTTAGGAACGTGTAACGGAGAAAATTTATTGAACGCGGACACTAGGTAATTAGTCAGAGCGTCGATTTTATTATTTATATCTGTTTCTAGTAATATTTTTTCCCAATCATACGTCATTAGATGTTCATGGAATGTGTGTTCATCAATTTTAGAGAGATTCCGCACCATTATTTGGGTTGGTTTTGAATTTAGATCATAGGAAAATTTGAAGATAATGTTAATCAAGTCGTGGTTAGAGAGAAAAGGAATAGCATGTTGTTCGTAGGAGACAACCTTATCAATATCGTCTACCATCATTAGGTCAATACGAGTACTGAAACAATCAGTATGGTGAGTAGAATCATGAGGTACAATCGAGAGTCCCGAAGAGTATACCAAAGATTTTAGACATTTAGAATGATTGGAACTCAGATTTAGGTTAGTGTTAAAATCTCCAGTAAGGATAATGTTATTAAAGTTGGGAATAAATGAAAAAATTACCGATTCAAGCTCTGTGCCATAGGAGGCATTGGGTGTTTTATAAACTACTCCCACTAAAATACTATCAGAAGTTGACTTAACTTCAACAAAGAGAAATTCGGTCGTGGGGTAAGTAGCTACTGAACTCACACCAACCGCAGCCCCTTAAGACTACCATGCAGAAAAAGACAAACTCGACCACCCCTTCTCTCGTCTCTGTATCTCCGAAAGAGCGAATAGTTCTCAATAGCAACGAGGCTAGAGGATAAATTGGGAGTTAACCAAGACTCAGAAACAGCTATTATACGGTAGGAACTTGTTCTGAAAAAATGTTTGAATTCTTGAAACTGTGCCAAGAGAGACTGGGCGTTCACATGAAAAATGCTTAAGGTATCCATGGATATATTAAGAGAAATATTTTATAGAAAAACAATTCAAAAAAGGGAAGCTCGCGCAGCACACGTAAAAATTGACCGAGACAAAAAACCATTATCAACGAAACCCAAACTAAGTGAATACAATTCAAATTAGAATATCGACAATAAATACAAGTAAAAAAGATACTAACGGAATAATAAATAATGTCAAAAACAGTGTCGTAGAACCCTAGACAAATTCTCAACAAAAGTGTACATGATTTCGTAAATCGATATCCGGATATCCCGAGAGCTGTGAATATTGAGATGAAATTAGAACATTTAAGGTATCCAAAGTACACAATTAAGCCCAATAGTAAACAATTACTTTCAGAAAGACCAGTATCAAGATTAAAAACTACTAGTTTAATTATGAGATCATGTTTGCTATCTGAAGATACATATGTACAAGGTATAAAAAACTGAAAAATGTTGAAAATTTATTTATCAACGAGCATCGAATAGCCAAACAATAATATCTCACCATTGTGTGTGTTCATACCGTAAAAAGGCTAATTGCTATTGGAATCGCTCTACGTGTTGCAGCAGTGACAGCTGAATCCTAGGCGTGCCATCATCCTTTCGACAAAAAATGTTTCCTCCGGCAATCCAAAGATATTTTATCTTCTTTTCTCTCCTTAAATTCAATGCAGAAGTGTAGATTTTTCGACTATAGAGCGTCAAAGCGAAGGGAGCATCAAGATCCTTCGCAACCGATTCTAGGATCGATCGAAGATCCTCATTCGGCTTCATAGGTAACCCTTGAATTTCGAGGGTACTGTGAAGTGCAGCTTGCTCTTGGTAATTGAGAGAAGCTTCAAGTGAGGCGACCTTCAATTTTAGGGAGCTTGCCTCCGTCTTTACCTGTGGGACCTGATCCGCATTACTACCGATAGAAGTTTCAAGCAGATTGATTCTGCGAGAATTCTCTGAAATATCGATCTAGATTTCCTGAACCGTAGTGTTCATTCTTGTAATCCACTCAATGTGTTTATTACATTATCAAAAAAAGTTTAAACGGAAAATCTAAAAACTATATCATCATTTTTGTCAATGATTCAGATTGCAATTACATCAGTAATCACGATTCATTTCTCAGTCATGCAAACGATTACACTTTTTCTGAGAAGCATGAGGAGAATGAATGTATCGAGCTTTCTTATGAGGATGATGATGAAGGCCATGCATATTTGATTACCAGTTCATATATTGATTTCATTTTGCTATCGGAAAAATCAGGAACATCTGACACAGTACAACCGTAGAGAAAATTTTTCTTTCGGGATAAGGAACGCTTTTAAAGAAAATTTAGCGTCATTTAAGACACTTGCTCTCCAATGGGATGGAAAACTTTTCCATGTCCAAATAACAATCGCCGAAGTGTCGATCGTCTGCCTGTGCTTGTATCAGGTGTAAAAGTTAATCATTTGTTGGAAGTGCCAAAGCTCGAGAATAGTAGAGGAGAAGCTCAAGCAGGTGCAATAATTAAATTATTGCAAGTGTGGAATATCGAGGACAACGTTTCATGTATATGTTTCGATACTATATCGTCAAACACAGGACGAATAAATGGAGCCTGTTATTGTATTGAAACACATTTAGGAAGAATTCTTTTAAATCTTGCTTGCCGTCATCACATTTACGAACTGGGTTTAAAAGAAGCATTTGAATAAAGTTTTGGAGCGACTACTGGACCTAATGTTCTTCTATTTAAACGTTTCCGAACAGAATGGACAAACCTAAATCCACAAAATTTTGAATTGCGGTATAAATAATTCACAGGTGTTTGAATTACTTGTCAATGATAAGAAGAAATGTCTCCAATTTTCTATGGAATTGCAGATAATAAATTGTAATATTATTTGGTCCTTCTTGGTAGAAAATTAATCTTTTTGTTTCAAAATTCAAGTACTTGGTTCAAAGATGAACTTCTTTGTTAAAAATAAATTGTTTTGGTGAGTGATTGATAATTTTAGTTGAAACTTAACATTTTTAACTTAAAATTGACCTATTTTGTTGTTAGTTAAAAATTGATAGTTTAAATTTATCATTATTATTTTCCGTAAATTCATTTCTTTGACTTAAAATTTGTATATTTGCTTGGAAATTCATGTATTTTTTTGTTAATTCTACTTTTTAGGTTAAAAATTTAAATTTTTTGTTGCAAATTTAACAATTTAGTTAAAAAGTCAACCTTTTTGATTAAAAATTTTACTTTTTGGTGGAAAATTCCTTTTTTTTGTAGATAGATAGATAGATAAACGTTTATTTTTCAGCCTGCTGGCCTTAAAAAATTGACTTG
>CAKNXH010057873.1:32311-53374 GCA_932178445.1 Andricus quercusramuli
CAATCTAAACCCCTTCCTCGTTTCTACGTACTCCTCCCTTCTCACATACTATTCTTGTCTGTTCAAAATTGATCTTTTTTGGTTGGAAATTCAACAATACAATTATATGTGTTTTAAACTTATTTGTGTTATGTCGTGGGATCCTTAAATGAACATAGACACTGGTCGATTACGAATAAGCAGGTTTATTCTCGTAACTACAATGAGCGTGGTGGTCGGCACGATGCATCAGACGAGACTGACGTGGATCGCCAACGATGGTAGCCAAGCAACAAATCAGATGGCGCTGTAACCAAACGGGCGGAATTTAAATTCAACGAAATCACTATTTCTCCCCCCTCCATATAATAATGAAAGAAAATCACGATTCACGGCGAATACCTCTGTGGATGTATCATGTTAGAGCGTCTAAGACACAACGGCGGTGTAACAGGCTGAATCGTCAAATCCAAAGGTACATTATCTTTCACCGGTTCAACCGCAGTTTCTGTTGAAACAATTGGAGACGTCGCAAATTTCCACACCCTCTCTGCAGGATGTAAACTATCTTCCAATGAGCTGATTTTAAGCAGACCAATATGCACCCGCAGGAACTTGTTATCTTTCCACATAACTAAACTCTCAAAACAAACATCGAAAGAAATAAGGGTAAAAACGCCGCCAAATAATATATTTTTACTCGCATTATATACAAAATTATAGTAGAAATATATAAGCAGCCATACAAATTTCACAAGAGAATCTTGTGAGATCACTAAAATTCGCCGAATACTATTAGTGAATAAAACATTTCTGTCATTAATAGATTTTAATATTTAAACAAATAAAATAATATAATATCGCCAATGGCGATACCACGCTGAAAACAACAGTTTTCGTAAGATCACTGAAGTTAAGCAGTGTTGGGCGCGGTTAGTACTTGAATGGGTGACCGTTCGGGAATACTGCGTGATGTTGGCCCGTCGTGGGCGTGGTGAGCCCACACTAGTAGTACTAGTAATAAATAATCCACCTAGAAACACTACCCGCATCGGGTAGTGTCACGCCTACCCCGAAAGGGAAATGGCTTAATAGTATAAAAAAAATATATATTCGGGTCCCACAAGTGAAATATCTATGATAGTAATATCAATATGAATTATAGAACTTGTAATTACAAACATTTCTTCAAAATGCAAATTTGGCGTGCCTGTCTTTATAATGGACTCTGAATGAATTTCTTAAACTTGTATATAGGCACTGTCTAGTATTATTAAGTATTATGTAAGAGTAATCGATAAAGTTTAGCGTTGGGGCTAGTATGATTAATTTTTCGAAATACATACTAGCCCTTTACGATTTGAAAATGGATTAATTTGACATAAAATTCTGTAATGCAGTACACAGTATGTTTTGTAGGTAGTAAAGCTTTATAGGTAACTTTCTTATAGATATTGCTTTTTGTGATTATCCATGATCCATCATTAGCGTTAATTTTTATTTTAATGAGAAGAAGGATGTGCAATATCTTTTACGTTATTTTTCAATTGTAATAAGAACATTCGTCAATGCTTATATCAACAACTTTCATATTTTTCACATGTCCTTACATTGTATTTACATTACATTGCTTCAATTTCAATATTGGCATGTGCATGGGTTGCGATGAATACGCCTGTTGAGTACCTACGACAGCGCCAACAATCTGGAATTATTGGGAAAAACTTTTTATTTCAATTCAATATTTATGAGAAATCTTACAGTAAATGATTAATTTTGAACCGTAGTAAAACATGTTTGATTACAATGAATTGATATTCAGTGCACTTTTTCATTAACATTCCTACAATAAATTTGAGATACCCAATAGTTCGCGTGTAAGATGGCGCTGTTTTAAAGGTCTAAGAGACACTCTGCAGGCGTATGGCCCATATGAAGACAGGCCCGTCGAATTTGCATTTTCAAGAAATGTTTGGAATTCCAGAATTTTCAGGTGATTAGCGATTAGCACAATAATCAAATTATCATTTCAGAATACTCAACTTTGAATGGCTGTAGGTCACTGAAAATAAATTATGAGAATTCTGCAAAAAATATATGAATTTTGTTGATCCTTTCTGTCCATAGAGGTGACATTTGGAGCCAAAAATAATCATTTGTTAATAAGTTATTAACAAAAGCGTAGTGGGGAGTCATCTCCGAAACTAAGGAACGTACGAAGATGATTCTTGAAGCAAATTACACATTTTTGGCTTCTGACAATGTTGTAAGTATTGTCAATGAGCAAAAAGTTGCACTTGAATGTTTAAAAAATTAGGAACTGTGTAACTGTGTGAGTGTGAGAAAAGGTCGTGTTGCACGTGCAACAATAGCGCCAGCAAGGTTCAATGCTGAGAGTGTGGTTGTCTTAATTATCATAAAGCCTTTTGTATTTTTCCAAGAAAAAAATAATTTTTTAAACATTCATGTGCAACTTTTTGCTCATTGACAATACGTACAACACTGCTGTACAAGCAAATTTATGAAAAAAAAATAATAAATTTTGGCCACCATATTGGATCCGCCACTTTCAATAACTGTAACTTCTGACGACAAATTCGAAATCAGCAGCCTCGTAAATTCCCTTTCACCAAGTTTCATACAGATCACACTCTATGTATGCTTATCCGGCTAAGCCCTGCCATATGAAATAATAATTGTCTGGATATTTTCATCGTGCCCTTTTTCCATCAATGCCCTGAAGTTTAATTTATTCACCAGTTAGAATTCTCAAAAATGTATCTGCGTAATATTTAAAAAAAATGTGCCCCACATTTGTGCATAGACTTTTTAAAATTAAAGGTCAAAGCCTCGACAACTGTAATTTGGTGATTGTGAATCCTCTTTTGTTGAAGCTCCTTCGGCTTTAACGAACACATTCCTACCACGTGTCTCGTGCTTCGCACTCGATTGCGTCCACAATGCGAACTTTTCTACATTATGCAACACTATTATATGAAATGCTTATTGCATTTATTTCTGTACCTCGGCCTGGGATTGCTTATCCAGAGATTGCAAAATAAAGTACCAATTTTATTTATCATAATTAATTTAATATTTGTTCCTTGTTTTGCATTAAATTTTATTCTCATCTAGCCTGAAAAATGTATCATTTCAATAAACTTACATTATTACAATCCATAATATTCATTGGCATTCAAACAGGCGTACTTTCTTTGTCTTTTTCATTGTTGTTTTCCAAAAAGTTATTTTTTAATTTATTTTAAATGTATTTTCATGACAAAAGTTTATAACAAATTTGTAGACCTTTTTTGGTTGAACAACTTTTGTCTTTTCATTTATTTCGTCTCTTGTGTGGTTTTTCCAAAAAATGAATTTATTTTTATTTTTAATGACATTTTTTACGATTAAAACAAAAACTACGTCTCCTATCAAAAAATTATTCAGGAAAAATTTGTAGCTCTTTTTTGGGCGAGCAACATTTGTCTATTAATTTTTTTCATAGCTTGTGTCGTTTGTCCAAAAATTTAATTATTTAATTTTTAATTTTATTTTTTACGTTTAAAACAAAAACTACGCGTCCTATCAAAAAGTAATTAATAACAAATTTGTAGATCTTCTTTCAATCTTTTTTAATTGAAATTTTTTTTTTAAATTTTGGTCTATTCATCTTTTTTTCGTTTCTTGTATAGTTTGACCGCAAAATCAAAATGTTTGGCTTAAAATTTTCATTTCAGTTAAAAAAAAAGGATTTTCAAGAAAATAGTTAAGTCTGCAACCAATATAATAAATTTGAAGAAAAGTAGTATAGTTTTCAATCAAGTAGTTGAATTTTCAATTAAGAAGATTTTTAATTTCTACCAAAGAAGGTAAATTTACTGAAGAAGATGAATTTTCAACCAAAACTGAAATAGTTAAATTTTCAGCAAAAAAAAAATAATAATTTTCAGCAAAAAAATAATAATTTTAATGCAAAAAAAAAAAAACATTTTGGCAGAATAGCTCAATTTTCAACAAATAAAATGAGTTTTTAACAAAGAAGTTCTACGCTCAACCAAGGGGTGGAATCCTAAACCAAAAAAGGTGCATTTTTAATGAAAAATTTAATAGTTACATTTTCGACTAAAAACGATCAATTTTTAACTTAAAACATGAAATAGTTGAATTCTCAATTCCAAAAATTAATTTTTATCCAAAAATGAAGCTTTTTCAACAAAATAGTTCAATTTACAGCCAATAGAATGATTTTTATTAAAGTTTTTTTTAGATTCCAACCAAGTAGTTGGATTTTTAATAAATAGGATGAATTTCCTAATAAAAAAGAGATGGAATTAAAAAAAAAATTGAATAAAATAGTTGAATTTTCAACCTAAGTGTTGAATTTTCCAAAAATAAAAAGTCAACAAAATAGTTAAATTTTTAACCAAATAGTTCAACATTTAACCTACAAAGATGAATTCTGAACAAAAACGACGAATTTTCAATAATGAAAATTAATTTTCTACCAAAAAACACAAATTTTCAGCAAAATACACCAATCTGCAAACGAATAACTTAATTTTCAACTAAAAATGATTCATTTTCAATCAAAGAGATCAAGCCTCAAATTTTCAACAAACTGGTTCCAGTTTTCCCCAAGTAATTCAATTTTCAGCAAAAAATGAAATAGTTACGTTTTTAGTTGAAAAAATGATTTTTTAACCGAAAAAAGGTATTTTTAACCAAAAAGATGAATTTTCTATCAAAAAATATGAATTCTCAACGAATAATGTAATAGTAAATATTTCAAATAAAAATGATGACTTTTTAATAAAAATTGTTGCATTTGCAACGAAATAATAAACTGTTTCACTACAATTACAGTCATCAGGATGAAGCAACTGTAAGAGAAAAATAAAAATACAAGGCAAATTAATTACTAACTAAAATAATTACTAGTCCCAATCTTCATTTTCAAAATTCTCTAACTTTGCCCCGACCAATTTTTTATTTCCCTAACTATTAATATTCAAATATCATTTCGATTGTATTTTTGTGATTTTCACCGTGATAAAATAAACAGTCTCTATTTAAAAAGGTAATCTTTTTTCATTCAGCAGAGAAATAGTTAGAAAAACTATTTTTTTCTTTAAACGAACAAAAATTTTAGAACCATGAGCAAAATTCAAGGACTTTTCCAGGTTTTTCCAGGTAAAAACGAATTCAAGGACTTTTCCAGGTTTTCAAGGATTTCCAGGACACTAGACACCCTGCTACAGACACACAGCAGACACATGCACCAAAACCCGTTTTTCGGGTTCAGAAAGTAAAACGTTATCAACATAAGGGGCATAATTTCTGAAGTGTACCCACCTCAAAAATGAAAGTTGTCCTTTCGTCTTAAAAATTGGCCTAATTGTAGTCCTATTAGATAGTACTCCTCACACCAAAAATTAATTTATTTTGATGATTATTTATCAAAGTGGAGGGTGTACAATTTATGGAGTTTTCGAGCAAAGCCTTACTTTCAAACGTTTGTATCTTTTGTCCTGTTGCCTGAAACAAAATTTCACCTTGAATATTTTTGATAGATTTTTTCACAAACTTTCTGGTGGTGATAACGATTTTCAAAAAAAGTCCAAATTTGACCCGAATTTTTGAAAATCAAAAATAGATTTGACTTTTTTCAAATATCGGCACTTTTTTTTCTTCAAAATAGTTTTAAAAGAAAGATGAGATTTTTTCCTATGAGACCTCCAATTTTCAGAGTGGCAAATTAATTCGTCTTTGAGTAATAGAACGATACGTAAACAAGATGCCGTGATAGGGTGAGTGGCGCCAGATTGAACAAAGCTGTCACGATACCAGGTACATTACAGTACCACGCTTTCATTCCCACTCAAGATGGAAAACTTCAACTCAGGAAGTTTTCTTCCTCTGAGAAATACGACATATTCTCGAATGGCAAAAAACAGAAACCGCAAAAGAGGCCTGCAAAGAAAACAACTGTCGAAACTATCGCCAAAAAATCGAACAGAAAGACCCATAATATTACCATATAAATTTACTTAACTTTAAAAAGTGGCTCCTAAGCGTTGCACAAAGATCCTCGGCTTGAGCGCACTAGGGGAAATAGCGTGACACGCCCTATCACGGCATCTTGTTTACGTATCGTTCTATTACTCAAAGACGAATTAATTTGCCACTCTGAAAATTCGAGGTCTCATAGGAAAAAATCTCAGCTTTCTTTTAAAGCTATTTTGAAGAGAAAAAAAAGTGCCGAAATTTTTAAAGTCAAATTTATTTTTGATTTTCAAAAATTCGGGTCAAATTTTTACTTGTTTGAAAATAGTTATCACCACCAGAAAGTTTGTGAAAAAATCTATCTAAAATATTCGAGGTGAAATTTTGTTTCAGGCAACAGGACAAAAGTGACAAACGTTTGAAAGTAAGGCTTTGCTTGAAAACCCCGTAAATTGTACCCCCTCCACTTTGATAAATAATCATCAAAATAAATTAATTTTTGGTGTGAGGAGTACTATCTAATAGGACTACAATTAGGCCAATTTTTAGCCCGATCGGACAACTTCCATTTTTGAGGTGAGTACACTTCAGAAATTATGCCCCATAAGCATAGTAAATTCAACGATAATGCTTCTTACAAGTACTTTGTATATTTTGCCAAACAACATTTTTTTTAGAAAAGCACGTTTTCTACTTCGTTTTACCAGTCAAAAAAATGTTTGCATTCATTATCTAATTTTTAACTAAATAAAAGAAAATCGCCTACCAGCCTCAGTAGCATTGCTTGGTTTTGCATAAACCAAATTTAATGGAAAATCTGGATCTCCAGGTATGTCGAATTTTGCCAAAGCCAAAGAATATAACTCGTTGAGGGCTTGATTTTGGTTTCCGCATTTTTGCAATTTCTTTAAGCATTCAGTAATATAAAGAGTGATGTATATGAGAACTCGATCGGCATCGCTCTATAACAAGGAAAAACAAACCAAAATTAACATGCAATTTTTTAAACTTGTAGAACATTTACTGAAGTAAAATTGATCAACTTTTACATTATAATAAATTTAAATTTAAAATTTAGAATTTAAAATATAAAGATTTTTTGGGTTTCAATCGTGTGCGAAACTATGAATGTTGCCGACGTTTCGTGAACATTGCAGTTCACTTCTTCAGGGCTGTTTCAGGTCAGCCCTGAAGAAGTGAACTGCAATGTTCACGAAAAGTCGGCAACATTAATAATTTCGCAAACGATTGAAATCCGAAAAATCTTTAAATTTTAAATTTTAATTTATTATAATGAATCATCGTGAAAGTATTAAATCTATTATTAACTTTTACATTCCTGGCTATTGCCCGGTTTTCCGGGTCAAACATTTTATTAATCCTAGAAACAACGGCTTCAAGTACTTAGAGAACCTTTTTCTCTAAAGGTACCAGCACCTTAGCTCCTCAGCCATCGCTCCCTTTAATTTAAATTATTGTAAAAGTGATTTAAAAAACAACTGCATAACTTATCAAAGAATAAACCATAGTGAAAATTCTGCACACGGAAGCAACTGAGCATTTCAGAAAATAAATTGTTTTTCGATGGGGAATGATGTACTTCAATCTATGCTCTATTTGGTAGCGTTATACTCCCGTCCCCCCCCATCTCAAAGCAAAGTAAACTCAATCGATTTATAATTTATTATAAACACAAGGAAAAATACAGATGATTAAAGTAAGCTGAAATAAGGCGAAAACCGAGTAAACGCAGTTACCCTTGCGGAGGCTGTCGCAAGACTGAAGAATGGACAGTGCCGTTCGCTGCAGCTAATTGTGAAGGGTAGCAAAGATGACAAGCATTAGGGAAAATGCCTTCTCTAGGCCTGTATTACACCGAAAGTGCCTTCGTCAGTCCGACCGTCGCATCGGCCAGCTGATTGACAGAAATGTGGCCCTACGTGGGACCTAAGCTGAGCGCACTACAGAAGAGAAAGCTAAAACTACGGAATGCGACATTTAAAAATACAATTTTCAAAAGTTTGGTCTTGCGATCAAATTGAATAAGAATACTAGGATTATTCCCAGTCATATTTTAATTATTGGAATTTAAATTACGAGGGTTGTCTTTTATATTCCGGGAATGGGCGATCATGCTGCTACCATACGAAAACCGATATCTCTATCGTTAAGTTTGACATTTTTTAGTAATTTTTTAATCAGAACGTTTTGACGTGCGGGCCGCGATTTTAGTCGTGTACAGGGACCTGAAATGACTGCTCCACACAAGCCCTTTTTAAGCGATGGTCAAATTATGTGGGATCCGACGTCAAAAAATGTTTTTGACAGCCAAATGTTCATGCAATACTGAATGTATGCTGGCCCTTTTAATGCATAAGAATGCCTGAATCTCACGATAAGTCACATGACGATCTTTCAGTATCAGTTCACGCAAAGCATCAATGTTTTTTGGGACAAAGACTGATTTTGGACGACCTTCTCGAACTTCGTCGGTGAGCGAACTACGGCCCCGATTAAATTCGAAGAACCACCGATACACAATTGTTTTTGTGGTGCTTCGTCGCCAAAAGTTGAATAAAGTTCATCGATGCACTGCTGTTGAGATAATCCACGTTGAAAGTTGTAAAAAATGATCGCACGGAAATGTTCACGAGTCAATTCCATTTTTTCCCCGAGATGAATTTTTCAAGTCACTGTACACGACACAAATCGCGCCCGCGCGTCAGAACGTTCTGAGTGCAAAATTACTAAAAAATTTCAAACTTAACGATAGAGACATCGGTTTTCATATGGCAGCAGCAGGATCGCCCATTCCCGAAATATAAAAGACAACCCTCGTATAGCATGCGACGTTTCGACCTCAATCTGTCGGTCATCCTCAGGCAAATTATGCCTAATAAATTTTTTTAACAAGTTATCCAATTAAAAGAAAGTACAATATACTAGGAAAAATTTGAAGTCAAAAACAATTTACTCAATTTACTTTCTTGATATCCTACATGGAGAGAAATCGCGAGAGATTAATTCACGGAACTGCTCCTTGATTTTATAACCAGCTTTTGCCGTGAAACAAAAGCACGGATTCTTGATTTTCGATCTGGGGACGTCCACAAATCACGTGACTCGGAAGGGGGGGAGGCAGCAAAAATATCACGAAAAATCACTTGGGAGGGTGGGGGTTTTTTTAAGCCGATCACTTGACGTTTTTAATTGTAACTTTATTTCCAAAAAAGATTATGAGAAACACCATTTCTAACTAACCTTCTTATGTAACAAGTTACATAATTTGTATATAATTTTATTTAAAAAAAGTTAGTAAATTTAATTAATTTAAGTATTAAGTTAGATAGAATAGTGCGTATTGCAAGATCCGAAAACGTGCGCGCCCTCGACCAATGCAGCGAGTTGCGCGCGATGAGAATGTGCCATCGCGTAGGCAGATTTTTCTACAGTATAAGTCCGATAAGTTTCTCATTTCGGGGCTGTAGGGGCGGAAAATTCCAGGAATTGCGGACTTACCGGATGCCCCCTCTAGTAGCACAATATTAGGTGCGCGCATGCGTAAGAATGATGCGCAAGTCATAAGCAAAATGGCACACGTAGTGGGAGAACCCCAATTAGTGTGTGTTCCGTGCGTGTGATGACGTTTTAAGGGGAGTGTACACTTATCGGCCGGCAACTTATCGGACTTGTACTGCACTAAGGAAGGAATCACCCTCTACAAATCATGAAGATAAAAAACAGCATACCGGTTAAATGTTTAAAATAGAAAAGCAATAACTTACCTTAATTTCATATGTTCTAAAAAAAACATTTGCTCTGAAAAAGTATAAGGCTTCATCTATAATATCCAGTTCGTCACCATTTAATGTAGGGGCAGGTCCTCTAAAATGAGTTTTTATAGGTAACAATGCTAGGTTGCCAACAGTAGCAGTGTTATTAGTGAAACTGGAATGATATGCCTAGAAAAAAGTATAATATATATGAAGATAAAAAACACAATTTTGAAGACCTACAAGGTTTTCACAAAAAAATTCATTTCACTTATTTCATACAATCAAGATAAAACGTCTCATACAATGATTATAGAAAAATATAATTTCAAGAGAAGCGAAGACTTAGAAACTATTGCAAAGTAACCTTTACGGGAATGTATATATAAAGATATTACCTTACAAAACTTGCTAAAATTGAAATAATAAAATCTATTAAAATGCGACCTTAATATTTTCTTCCAAAAAATTAACAAAAAAGCTTGTAAGAATGTTACTTGCTAAAAGAAATATTAAACGCTCAGCGTACACATGAAAGTAGCACTCGGTACTTCTCGGAAAGATAAGTATAAAACAACTCATATGAAAATCGAATTTGTGATTTATGAATAAATGTAGGATTGTTTTAAATTTTCTTTTTGATAAATATTGTTGTTTCGTTTATTTACTATACTATAAATAATATGTATTTTTAAAGGTTTCTGTAAACATTTATCCTCACTTTATGAACTTAACAAATTAAAATGTGCCACAGGAATCTTAGGACATGAAAATACCAGAGGTATTTTGAACAGGAATTTTATAATTTTCACACTAGAATATCCATATGTTTGAAATAGAGAAAATTAAGAATATGTTATGTACATTAGGGTGGTCCAAAAACACTATTTTTTTAGAGCGTAACGATCCCCCCATTTGATTCCAAATCCGAAAAAAGAAATACCCTTTTTTAATTTTTGGTTTTAACAGGTTGATGTCCGCCAAATTATATTCATGGTTATAAATAATATTTATAACCACGAATAATAATTGGCAAACATCCATGATTCTTTCTTTCGTCGTCTAGGCGTCCCAACCCCACCTGTCATTCGACTTAGAATAATTTGAGTCATGGCATTTAGTCCGAAAAAGTTAAAAGTCCCTCTGACAATCGACAGCGCAAGCGCGGCTTCGGTTATCGATCACGCTTGTAGACATTTGCTTGGCGAAAACGGGCCAATCATGCGAAACCTGTATCCAGAAGCATCGCGAAAAGATGCTCGCTTGTTAATTTTTGCACTGCGGCCGCGGGCCAATACCCCACTCTCTTGCACCGTGAGAAGTGCGCCGCCGCCCAAGCTAGCCGTTAAGTATAGCGCGTTTCGAGACCGAGAGACATTTCTCCCCGAGTCCCCGTAGAGTAAACATTTACGCTACTTAAATAAACCCAAGTTTTTAACCTTACATTGTCTACCTTATTCGTGGACGTCCTCCTTCTAGCACTTGTATCCCACCATAACAGCAGCGTCACACCCGATCCCCATTACGGAGAGGATTACTCCCGTATCGGTAACTATCGAAGCCATCTCAACGTCGTTCTGGATACCCTGGATCACTTTTTCTCTCCCTCGAAGCCGATCTCCGTTACGGAGAGGACTACAGCCGTTTCGGTAACCATTGCCGTCATCGGAATGAACCCCAACGTCGCCCTGTATACCCTGGACCACCCAAACCATTTTCCCCCGTCTTGGAAGCAGACGTCCGTTACGGAGAGGATTACTCCCGTATCGGCGGTAATCGCCGCCACCGCAAAGTCACCCTGGACACCCCTTCTCTGCTTTAAAATAACCAGACCTTCCCTCTCGAAGTAAATAAAGTAATTCCAGCTTTATTTAATTTTGAATAACTTCTTGGATCAGTCTCAACCCACAGACTGACCTCAATTTGACGCCCAAACGTGGGCCCTGAGAGAAAAGTTAACACACTTTTCAACCCATCTTATGCTCTATACACACACCCCTTTTGATCTCTGAACTAGGAGTTCCACCAACAGGAGTATCCCCACCCTGGAAATATTTTCCAGAGCACGGACATCGCTTTGAATCCCCCTTCCCCATGCCGAATAACCGACGATCTCGCAGGAACCGACGACGCTCGACGAAGAAGTCATACCCTCTCTACGACTTCCACATCGAGATACCCAACCCTGCCATAATTAAAGATGGCAGTCAGTACCTAAAGCCTCATTCACAGGTATTCCGTCCAGACCCGTTCGGAATCAAGGCCCTGTGGGTAACCAATGTCTCAACAATTTCCAACTTCTTGCAGACAACTAACCCCTTGGACAAAATCAAGGCCCTGTAGTGAACCACCCTCTGAACAATTTTCAACCTCTTGCAAAAAACCCACCCCTTGAACAAAATCAAGGCCCTGTGGGAAACCCTCCCCTTTTAAATAATGCCCCCCTCGATCAAAATGCCGGTTACGCTTACCCGGCAACCTACCTAAATCTGCAAGCATTGCACACAATTCTCAATGCCATTCCTATTCCCCCACGTCCACTTCCAGAGTTCCAAGGCCGTGACTATGAAGACCCTACCATCTTTCTCAATCAAATGGAACAATACTTTTACAATCAAGGATCTCCGACCGAGCAAAGGATTACCCTAGTAGCCCACGCTCTAAAGGATACTGCCACGAGATGGTGGGAAATGTACCGTGGTCTCCTCTTTGAAAGGGATCGTTTTCGGGAATTATTCCTACAAAAATACAATGGGGCCAATACACTAGGACGCCTCACCTCCCAAAGATACTCCCAAAAACAAGGAGACAAAGAGCCCGTTTGTCTCTTCCTTCAGAAAAAGTATCTACTTTTTCAACGCCTACAACCCCATGCCCCCGAAGAAGCTAGGGTCGCTACGCTCCTAGAATTGCTACGTCCATCAATTCGTCGTGGCATTAGGGCTTCCCAACCAGCCGATTTCAACACCCTTATGTCCAGAGCAGTAGAGTCTGAATTCGAAGAAACCGAAACAACCCAGACCTTCAAACGGGTTGAGCGTCAACAAGAGTCTGCCGAAGCCACTCCCTCACGCCGACTACAAAAATGTTGACACTGTCCGGGCAATCACTTTAACCGTGACTGCCCCGAGCATAAACAGGAAGTCCCCCCTAGACCATCCAAATCCCCCCAGGAAAACTGGAGGCGGGGGGCGTGACCCAGGTCTGCCGCCCCCCAATAAGACTTCAAACCACAAAAAGACGTTTCCGATTTGTCCCCCACTTCCGAGTAATTCTTAACAATCAAGAACTACAAGCCCTTTTTGATAGCGCTTCCACGGATAATTTCGTACAGCCCCAGTACTTCACTGAAGCCCAACATCAGCGAATAAGGCCTCGGCACGATAAAGTGGACATAGCCAAATCCGGAGCGTTCCTTAATGTCCAAGGTACTGTCGAACTAGAAGTCACAGTGTGCGGACATCGTACAACAAGCACCTTCTTCGTTAGCGATGAAACCAACGATCCCTTAGTCCTCGGAGATCCCTGGATCGAGGAACAAAGGGCGGTTTACGATCGACCTAGAAAATGTGTTTACGCTGGAATAAATCAACGCTTTACCATTTATTGCAAAAATACAGCTCCCCCACCCACCTTAAACGACCCAGAAATTACCCAAGCCCTGGCGGAAGTCCCAATCCAGTATGCCGCCAAATTTCAGGACACCCTTCAACGGTTCCAAACGATCGTGAACCCCACCGGAATACCCACTCAAACCCATTCAGCTGAGCATAAAACAGAGCTCACAACTAGCCAACCCTTTCGGCTACGTCCCTACCCCTGCTCAGAAGAAAAACGCAAGCTTATCTGGGAACAGGCACAACAGATGTTAGCCGATCAAATAGTTAAGCCTTCAAATTCTCCTTATAGTTCCCCAGTAGTCATCGTAATACGTAAAAACGTTAAACCCCGTTTCTGCGTCAACTACTGCCGCCTAAACTCCATTACTGTCGATAACTCCCAAGAGTTATCACACATCCATGATATTCTTAAAGACCTTGGAAACGCCCGCATTTTTTCTACTTTCGACCTCCGTAATGGCTACTGGCAAGTTCCGATGGAAGAAAGCTCAAAAAAATATACTGCCTTCACCCTTCCCCAAGGCGGTACCTATCAATTTATGGTTATGCCGTTCGGCCTGAAAAATGCCCCCAGTACGTTCCAACGGCTAATGTCCGAAACTGCCCTTGTTGGATACATTAATAAATTTTGTATGGTGTACCTAGATGATATCATCATTTACTCTCAAACCAGGGAGGAATATCTTCATCATGTTGACCTTATATTGGAACGTCTCAATATACACGGTCTGAAGTGCTCGCTGGAAAAAAGCCGCTTCGGAAAAACATGAACCGATTTTCTTGGTCACGTTATCACCGCCGAAGCCAACTTCCCCCAAAGCGAGCACGTGAATGCTGTACTTGAAGCCACCCCTCCCAATTCAAAAAAAAGTTTACAAAAGTTCCTAGGTATTTGTGGATGCATCCCGGAATATGTCCCCCACTTTTCCATTACAGTAAAAACTCTCTTTAAAAAGCCCTTGCGCTTAGGACGCCCTATCCCCGGACTACCCTACACCCTACAAACTGACGCAAGTACCATAGGGATGGGAGCGGTACTCTACCAAACCAAGCTAGACTCTACTCGAAGCATTATCAGTTACGCTAGCGCCAAATTTTCTCCCACTCAGTCTCGTTACGAAAAAAACGAGCGCGAATGCCTCGCCATCATTTGGGACCTTAATAAATTTGCTTCTTATCTACAAGGTCGTCCCTTCGTCCTTAGAACCGACGATGAAGCAGTCACATGGTGAAGAGTCAAAGCCTACTCGCTGTGACCCTAGCAGAAGTTCCCTCCGGCATTAACGATAAGAGGATCCCTTCATCGATGAACGCCTGCTGCCCCCTGAAAATAAAAACCCCACGTGCGAACAGCCACCGTACCTTGCGTCCATGAAAACACGTGATCTGTACGACGACATCGCAAGTGCTTAACAGGCAGATGACGAAACGTGTAAACTCGTCTCGAAATATAGCAGCTTGCGTCACTACCGGTTCTTACGGAAAAAGAAGCTGTCTTTTTTCAACAGCATTCCCTTAACTCTGGTGGTCTCTGGAGAGCCAGCGGAACAACACCCTCCACCTGGCTTCTCTACGTCCCAGGTATGGCCCGGTAGTTGGTACTTCATGAATATCATGACTCCGAACTTGCCGGACATCCGGGTATGGACGAGACCCTTCGAGCCATCCAACCGCGTTTTTTTCTGGCCCAAGATGAGAGAGGACATCAGGGAATACGTACAAAGTTTCCATCTTTGTGCTTGCTGCAAACCCCTCAGGAAAGCCCACCGTGACCAACAACGCCCCCGCGAACCAAAAAAACCCTTGGGAAATCGTCGCCTTTGACCTAATGGGACCTCAACCCCGACCTCTTTTCAAGATGGGTAGGGGCCTTTCCCCTCAGTAACGCCAAAGCCCCTCAGATGATCGCCACAGTGGAACGCGAAGTTTTCCGTCGTTTTGTTTATCCCAGAGCCCTACTTACCGATAACGGGCCCCAATTTACGGGTAAAAATTAGATCAAAGCTTGCCAAATATGGTCCACCTCCTGCTGGACAACCCCCACTTACCACCCCAGAGCTAATCCAACTGAACGCCGTAACCAAGATCTAAAAAAAGGCATGAGGTTGCGCCTAACCGTGCGCCCCCACAAGGACTAGGATCTTCACATCCCCGAGATCCTTTATAACACCCGTACTCGACGTAACATTGCAACTGGGCTCACTCGCAGCGAAGTGCTTTTCGGAGCTAACCTCAAACGCCCCGGTGAATGGACCTTCCCAAAAACACCCACACCCACTGACAGTTCTAGGGACGCCAGGATCCATCAGGTGAGGCAGCATCAGGACCAGTGCCTAAGGAAAAAAGCACCGAACGAAGCTCCTAAAGAATCCGCACAGCAATACGAAATCGGAGACCAAGTCTTTGTCCGAAACCACCAACTCTCGGATGCCCAAAAAGGCTTTAATGTCGCTCTAGCCCCACTACGTAATGGGCCTTTCACTATTCTAGAACGGATTAGTGGACAGGTCTACGAAATAGATCTCATCGATCGTGTCGCAAAAATGCACACAACTCAAATCTACCCCGCACGCCCCCGCAAAAATAACTGCCTTGTCACGCAAAAGAGTGACCCTACTGTCGCTCCAGCAAGGTTAGCTCTTCCTCCAAAGAGTAGTCACAGATCTGCTCGAGAACCCACACTCATCGCTACCTCAATGTGCGACCTCCCTGTCGACCCAAGCATTGAGAAAAACTCTAGGCCCCCAATGGATACCCCTGATATCCAGGTCTCACAAAACTCTAGGCCCCCAATGGATACCCCCGATATCCAGGTCTCATCAAACTCTAGGCCCTCAATGGATACCCCTGATATCCAGGTCTCACAAAAATCTAGGCCCCCTATGGATACCCCAGATATCCAGGTTAACCAAAACGAGGATCCTCTTCCTCGAAAGCTCACATTACTGCCTCGTAAGGCACCCAGACTGCCCGCCGGACCCATGACTCTCTTAACCCCTCGAGTCTACCGACGACACAGAGGATGCCCAAAAAAAGGGCCCAACCAAGTCCGGTGGTCAGCTCACAACCCGTTACGTCCTTTCCGTTACGGAAAGGACTACTCCCGTTTCGGTAACCATTGCTGTCATCGGAATGAACCCCAACGTCGCCCTGTATACCCTGGACAACCCTCACCATTTCCCCCCCGTCTTCAAAGTGACCCCCGTTACGGAAAGGATTACTCCCGTATCGGCGGTAATCGCCGCCACCGCAACGTCGCCCTGGGCACCCCTCCTCTGCTATCAAATAACCAGACCTTCCCTCTCGAAGCAAATAAAGTAATTCCAGCTTTATTTAATTTTGAATAACTTCTTGGATCAATCTCAACCCACAGACTGACCTCAAGGTGCCGGTTTTGACTTAAAGTTTTCCATGTAAAATGAATCAGGAAAACTCACTTTTTTTGAGTTTTTGCAATAATTTTTCAGGGTTCGGGACAATGTTACGGGAAAGTATAGAGGCTTGTTGAGAATTATCCAACGAAGAATTTCATGTATCATACATATGGATTTGACACCCCAAACACACCCCCGCGGGTCCCTGAAAACTACCCTTAAAATCAGGAATGTCAATTTTTCATTGGTTTATTAATTTTCAATTATTTAATCAAATGGAATTTGTATAAACAATTCGAAATTATTGAACCAATGTTAATAAATATTCTTCTAGACCAATAAAAATAACTCTAAGTGAAAAAAACGAGAATAAAGAGCTCGAATGGTCGATTTCATGATGAATTAACATTTTTGGTTTTAAGGGTACTTTTCATGGACTCGCGGGTCCCTTACCCAATCTTTTACCCTTGACCATACTTATCCAGTTAACGAAATAATTTGTCCAGATACCTTCGTATTTATTTTTCGAAAAACAAGGGTACTGAAATACTTTATGGGATATTTGTAATTTGATAGAAGACCTGTCAAACGCAGAGAAATTCAAAACGCAACTCCGATCAAAACGTTTAATAAAATCGAGCAAATATTTTTTTCCCCTGAATCGAGATATTATCAGTTTTCCTACAGACACTCTCGTTATCTCATGGTTAAACTCTTATTTTCAGTATAAATTTATTTATTTTCAATCGCACGAAAGAAAGCGGCACCAATCCAAACTGGAGTACCCCGTGTCTCTTCTCTCCCTTCACGATCTTTGTTTGCATTCCAAATTTATAAAACGTCCATATTCTTTTTCTGCAAAATAAAAACTATCAATAAAACGAGAAAAAGCGACTAGAACGCGAGTGGTCGATAAGTGAACGGAAACCGAAGTAATCCGCTGGTGGTGTTCCAGTTTTGAGAGGTCCGAGTATTGTGACGAACAAACTTGGCAAAATCATTTTTTGTACTTTTGACGATAGCAAGATTAAAATCAAAACACTTTTTAACTTTTCAAACAAATATTTAGATGCATTATTAATAATAATTTTTATAGTGATGAACTTATGATCATTAAATTTGTTGTTTTTTAATTTCAATAATAAATTGTTCATTAAGGAATTGCTACAATTTATAAATTCCAAATTTTTGACAATGAAATCTCTAGGGTGACCAGTTGGCTCGATCGGAAAATCAGGACATTCCACCACTTCTCACCCTCTCTAACCAGTAAGTTCCCCACCACTAATCCAATTTAACTTTAGGCGAGTTGGTTAAAAGTTTAAGGATTTATTAGGCCCATACATGTATTAAATACAAGTAACTATTTCGAGGTTAACATTTCTATTTAAACAATAGAATAATACAATCTGTAAATTATTTTACATACTTCTCAGAACTTCCTGTTTTTTTAACAAATTGATATTTTCCTCTAATCTTAAATATTCGTGAAATTCGATACATGGCAAGTTTTTAAAATTAAATTGAAAAAATACGTTCGCAATTGGTGTTGTGTCCAGGAATGGCTGAATGAAAAAGCAGGACACCTCACAAAATCAGTAAATCAGGACAGCCATCAAAAAAGCAGGAGATGTCCTTCTAAATCTGGACGTCTGATCACCCTAGAAATTGCTAATTGCACAATTGAAACATTCTGTTGTACAATTTATATCCTTTTCACACAGACCATCCAACCACGGCAAGACATATTGCCGCAGAAGTGGAAACACTGAGAGTCATATACGAATTATAATTTCTTGATGGCTGTCCTGATTTACTGATTTTGTGAGATGTCCTGATTTTTCATGCAGCCATTCCTGGACATAATGGCAATTGCGAACGTATTTTTTCTCTTATAAATACTCATTAGAGTGTCATCCCGTGTGACAGCCTTAATTTTTAAGGTTTTTCCGACATTGGTTGTAGCGAAATTAAAAAACACAGAGTTTCCAAATTTTCACTATGTATTTTTTTAGTCTTTAGTAGTAAGTCTGAATTTTTATATGCAAAAATATGATCTTGTTCGCGAGTTTTATTGAGTGAATGGCAACCATATAAAAAAAAAGGTAGGTAAACGGTGACCATGATTCTGTCAGTGTGGCTTATCCGAAATAAAAAAACAAAATTGGATATTAATCTATAGGTGGATGGCTATCGCCGGAACTAGGATTTTTTGAAAATTTCGAAAATTCAATTTTTTATATGCTTTTAAACATTAAGACCCAAAATTTCATGATTTTTTGTGACTATTTTTTTATGAAAAAAAACGGTTCCATTTTTTCTTTGAATCCTACTTCCGGCGATAGCCAAATGTGTGCTGAATGTACCATTAACATTTGAAAGCAATCAATTGAACCGTTTTTGAGAAATCATGGTCACCAGTTTAAAAAATGTAGTTTCGAGAAAAACGCGTTTGAAAGTTCGGGTGTTATAGCTGTTACGCCGCTGACTGTAGAGCCAAAACTAAGGAACCGTTACATTCAATTTGAGTTGCAGACTTTTAGGACAGCAGTGCCCCTCTAAATATGTGTGCGTATATCTGCGTGTAAATAGAATCGGCCTCTGGTACAAATCCGAAGGTACACAATAGCTCTTGTTTTCCGCCCGGCCGAGCGGTCGGCCGCGCGCTCTAAACTGCTGTAACCTTCCAACGACTTTGAATTTTGGAAAATTACTTAACCAGTATATTCTATACATACTATAGATTGGATTTATGCAACAACAAAAAAATCGATTTTTTGAAACCGTCACACGGGATGACCCCCTTAAATTGATACTCTCCTCAATGAAAGGTACGCACCAGAGGTTTTCTGAGAAAAATCAAGAAGAGGCAATTTTGACCCATTCTCGAGAAAAATGAATTTTGAAAATTGCGAACGGATGGTCATCGAGCCAGTGTAAAAGTATTTCGAAGCGTCGGTAGCTCCCTGGCAGAACGTTCAGCTGATAGCCGCAAGGTTACGCATTCGATTCTCACTATCCTTACATTTTTTTAATCCTTTTTTTTAACAAAATGCTTGTTTGTTCCATTTTTGAATAACATTGACTAAAATTATACCATTGAATGATTATTCATTCCTTATTTTTAAAAAAGCTGTATTGATCGTATTTTTATTATCACTCATTTGGAAAATTGAGTATTATATTAAAATTCGTTATTCTTCAATAGTTTCTAGTATTTCCTATCTTTGAAAGCAGCTTTGTGTCAGTCACAGTCACGCGTTACTTAGTAGTTGCAGGCTTGGACTCGTAGATTCGAAAGGCTGTCTTCTACTGCGTACGTGTTGGTTTTGCTTTCAATGAATTCGTGAATGGCTATTTGGTTCTACTGAAGGCGATCTCATCGACGATGAGCGATATGTGTTTATATGAACTCGAGATGTTTGTTTTCATAAGAAGCTTAGTGGAAGTATATGTCTGTATGCTTCGGTAAGTATATCGATTCCTTTAGTGCAATTTTTTAAAAGAAGGTTTTTCATTAACATGTTTTATATTTTATTTACATTTCAAAATGTTTGAAAATTTCAAAGTTTTGAGTACCGTTTATTTTTTAATTAAAGCTTTTGACATTTCGCAAAATTTTTGTGTTTGCATTTTTTATAATAAATTTTCTTAATTTTTAATTTAAAAACCAGCTTTAACTTGTTTAACTTTTCAGAAGTACCATTTTTTAATTTTCATTTTATGAAAAAAAATCGTTCATTACATTATAAACAGATTATTGAACAGAAGATCTTTTCTGGATTGGGAATGTTTAGCTCATTGTAATCCTGAGTTTTGGTACGGAATGCGCGAGAAATAAAAGTTTTATTACTGTTGCTTGAAAGAAGATGCTATTTGGTAATTTAAAAAAAAATCACAGTTTGGTTATTTATTAACGAACATGCTTAATTTTTTTTAACGGAAAGATTTATCAAATAAGATTTTATATCTATGCTAAAACTATCTGTAAATAATTTCCAGTACATAGTTAAGAATGATTAAAAAAATTGTTTATTACGTTATAAACAAATTATTGAACAAAAGTTCTTTTCTGGATTGGGAATGTTTAGCTCATTGAAATCCAGATTTTTTGTATGGAATGTGCGAGAAATAAAAGTTTGATTACTGTTACTTGAAAGAAAATACCATTTGAAAATTTACACAAAAAAATCACATTTTGGTTATTTATTAACGAACAGGCTTCATTTCTTTAAAAGAAAAGATTTATCAAGAAAGGTTTTATATCTAATCCAAGTGATCAAATTTTTTGGTCTTTACAGTCTTATAAAAAAA
>CAKNXH010057873.1:53774-72294 GCA_932178445.1 Andricus quercusramuli
TTTTTTTATAAGACTGTAAAGACCAAAAAATTTGATCACTTGGATTTGATTGACAACAGTCTAAGAACGGAGTTTGGTTTGGTTACCACCAACCGATATTATTGGTTTTATATCTGTTCCAAAACTATCTGTAAATAATTTCCAGTAGCTATGAATGATTAAAAAAATTGTTTATTATGTTATAAACAAATTATTGAACAAAAGTTCTTTTCTAGATTGGGAATGAAGCGCATTGAAATCCAGAATTTTGGTACGGAATGTGCGAGAAATAAAAGTTTTATTACTGTTACTTGGAAGAAGATGGTCTTTGGCTATTTAAAAAAAATCACATTTTGATTACTTATTAACGAACAGATTTAATTTTTTGTAACGGAATAAACTAAGAATGCTTTTCCGGTGACTGTTTGATATGAAACTTATGTTAGCAATTTTGGAAGCATTATTAATTATTTAAACCAATTTTATATACAAATTCAGAGTTTTTCTATTTTTCAACGAATACGCTCAATTAAAAAAATAAACTAAAAATGCTTTTCCAGTGATTATTTGATATGATACTTTGCAAATTTACAAGAATTAATAATTATTTAAACAATTTTTATAAACAAATTCAGAGTTTGTCTATTTGTCACAGAATAGGCTCAATTAAAAAAAAATTAGCTAAGAATATCTTTGCGATGACTCTTTTCTATGGTATTTTGGAAATTTCCAAAAGTTATTATTTAAACAATTTCTTATGAGCAAATTCATAGTTTGTTCACTTTTCAACAAATAGGCTCAATTTGTTTAAACAATTAACTGGGAAATCTTTGCGATGACTCTTACTATGTTGATTTGTAAATTCCCAGGAATTATGATTTAAACAATTTTTGTAAGGAAATTCAGAGTTTACTATTTTTCAACGAATAGGCCCATTTTGTTCACGGAATCAACTAAGAATGTCTTTTAGATGAGTTCTTTTTTCAAGTTTTTCAAATTCCCAAGAATTATTTATTTAAAACTAAGACTTTGTTTATAATAAATTTTGTTTTTCAACGAATAGGCTCAATTTTTTACAGATTTAACTAAGAATATATTTGCGATGACTTTTTTCTATAGTGCTTTACAAATTCCCAATAATTATGGTTTATTTAAACAATTTCTGTAAGGAAATTCAGAGTTTACTATTTGTTAACGAATAGGCTTAATTTGTTCACGGAATCAACTAACAATGTTTTTCAGGTGACTGTTTGATATTATACTTGACAAATGTACAAGAATCATTAATTACTTAAACACTTTTCATAAACAAATACAGAGTTTGGCTATTTTTCAACGGATAGGCTCATTTTTTACATAATTATCTATGAATATCTTTAGTTTGACCATTTTTCAACGAATAGGCTCAATTTGTTTACGGAATCAACTGAATGCCTTTCCGATGACTCTTTTCTATGCTACTTTGTAAATTTACAATAATCATTGATCATTTAAACAATCTTCATAAACAAATTCAGAGTTTGGCTATTTTTTAGCTTACATTAAAACATACATTCAGCTATAACATTTTTAATGATAAGCACTACTTTTCTATCTGAAATATAATATTATAATCAAAACCACTTGAAAATTTTGAACAAATTCATTTTTATAAGAAAATATATGCACAATGTATCTAATGTGAATTAAAGAACCAGTACAAATTTTAATATTGTTAAAAACTTTTTTTCATTAATTAATTAAGTAGGCTCTTCGCGATCTCCACCCACAGGTTGATTTAACAACGGGGCACTGCCACCACACCCACACACACGGTCTACTTTACCACGCACGTCAACCCAAGATTTAATCCATGTCATCCGGGGTTGAATCATTATTCACTACAACTGCAGAGTGTCGAAATCACAACCGGCTCGGCACCTGTCATTTTATACGGGCGGCCATCTTTGTCACTACTGGCACACTAGACACGAGGTAATGATTTACGCATGATCGTCAAGGGTGCTTAGGATGAAATCTATTCTACCGATGAGAGCTGCACGTGGACCGAAAAGGGGGCAGCACCTACGTGGTCGGGAAGCGAGGTATACGAGCGGGAAGCCGGCGAAAGGACGCCAAGAAATCAGTTCGTGTTGGTCGTTCACGAGAAGCATCAGTCTGTTCCTCTAATACAGTGAGTTATTTGAGTCTGGTTTGGATTTTTATCTTTATTTCTTAGAGATGTTTTAGTTTTATTATGTTTTTAGGATAAATTGTCGTCATTTAATATGTACGAGTTTTGAGTGAGTTTGCTCACTTTGATGAAGTTTGAGAGTCGGTATATATTGTACGATGCTTTTTCTTTTTTTTCTTAGTTGTTAAGCATAATGCCGCGAAATTTTTTTGTTTGTTATTTTATTTTAAGCTTTTTCCGTTGTACCTCTTTTTCTCTTATTAAAGAAAGTTAGCGTCCGTTGAAAATAAAATGGCAGGTTACCTAAAGTGTTCGAGGAACAACTAACGCTGTTATCAAGCTCCGCCCTTCAGGCAAACAAATGTTGTACATTCATTGTTCATTTCAACACTTTCAATTTCATCTTTATATATTTTTCTACTTTTAACAAAGCCACTCATATATATTTTTTTTAATTTTAACAAATGGTTTGAACGTTTTTGACCCTCACGAAATCCCTCTACCGTGAGTCAGGGCAATTTTTTTCGAGTTATTCTAGGTTAAGATAAAACCTTGAGAACTTATTTTTGTTCCTGTCGAACGACATTGGAAGGGGTGTCTGGCGCCTCAACACAAAAAGGGAAAGTCAGAATTTTATGACGTCATTCTTCCTTTGCATCCCTCAAAGCTGGGATTTGGCGCTATAATATATTTTTCCCTAATTTTTACTGTGATGTGATATTAAAACCTTTTTAATGAATTTATTCTGTTTTTTTTCAATTTTTTCAAAAAGATGGGTTTCAAGAAAATAAAAAAAATACAACTTCAACTACAAGTTGTAACTTTTTTTATTATAATTAAAAATAATGGAAAATTGTAAATATTTAGCAATTTATTTTATTTTTATTTTAGTTACATTTTCGACGTATATGACTTCAAATTCAAACTATTTTTGAAATCTTATGCAATTCAAAATGATGTCATCCTAGTCTAATTATTTTTAAAGAAAAAATTACAGTTTTAATAAATATCTTGGCTAATTTCTTAATATTTCTTTTTACAATTATACATCCTTACTTTTTTATGAAAAGAATTTTTTTATCAGTAATAATAAACAACAAAAATTATGAAAATTCAGAAATTATGATTATGAACGTTTATAATTTTATTTTATTTAACTTTTAATTACATTTTCAATGAATATAACTTCCTTCTAATTGTAACTATTATTGCAATCTTGAACAATTGAAAATATGAATTCATCTGTGCTATTTTTATTAGAAAACATTAAAATTTCAATTATTTTTTTAATGTAAAGAAGTTAAGCAAATTTTAAAAATGTGTTTAACCTTGGCTCATTTATCTTTAATGAAAACGGAGTCAACTAAGAATATCTTTCCGGTGACTTTTTTCTATGCTTGGTATATCCCCAAGAATTTTCATAAACAAATTCAGAATTTGGCCATTTTTCCACGAATAGAGTTTTGGGTATTTTTCAACAAATAGGCTAAATTTGTTTACAGAATTAACTAAGAATATATTTCCGATTACTTTTTTTTTTGTATGATTCTTTGCAAACTTTCAAGAATTATGAATTTTTAAAATAATTTTCCTAAGCAAATTAAGACCTTGGCCTTTTTTCAACGAAAATGCTGAATTAGTTTAGGGTATCAAGGAAGAATGTATTTCCAATAACTCTTTTATACGATACATTGCAAATATACAATAATTATTAATTATTTTAACAATTTTCATAAATACATTAAGAGTTTTGCTATTTTTCAAGATATAGGTACAGTTTGTTTACGAAGTCAACTAGGAATGTCTGGAATATAATTATTTTTAACGAATTGGCTCAATTTGTTTACAGAACCAAAAGGAATATATTAAAAATAAGTTTTTCCTATGTTACTTTGCATATTTACAATAATTGTTAATTATTTTAACAATGTTCATAAACATATTCAGAGTTTGGCTGTTTCTCAACGAATAGGCTCAATTTGTTTACGAATTCAACTAAGAATATCTTTTCGATGACTGTTGCCTATGTTGCTTTGTAAATTTACAATAGTTTTGAATTATTTAAACAATTTCAATTTAAAAACAAAGAGTTTGGCTATTTTTCAACGAATAGGCTCCATTTTTTATAGAATTAAGTAAGAATATCTTTATAGTAACTTTTTGCTATAATGCTCTGCAAATTTCAAAAAATGAATCATTATTTAAACAATTTTGAGGAACAAATCAAGAGCTTGGCTATTTTTTAAAGAATAAGCATAATTTATTTACGGAATCAAAAAAGAATTTTTCTCAAATAACTCTTTCCTATGTATGATACTTTGAAAATTTACAATAATTATTAATTATTTAAACAATTTTCATAAACACATTCAGAAGAATTTGTTTACGGAGTCAACAAAGATTGTCTTTCCAATGACTATTTACTATATTTTGTAAATTTACAAGATTTATTAATTATTTAAACAATTTCGATTGAAAAATTAAGAGTTTGGCTATTTCTGAAAGAATATGCCCAATTTGTTTACAGAATCAACAAAGAATGTATTTCCAATAACTATTTTCTACGATACTTTGCACATTTATAATAATTATTAATTATTTGAACAGTTTTCATAAACATATTCAGAGTTTGGGTATTTTTCAAGGAATAGGCACAATTTGTTTACAGAGGCGCCTCAGAATATATTACTGACTACTCTTTTTATTTTGCTTTATAAAGGACCCCGCACCAAATGTACAGTAAATGGCTTTTTGTGAAAAATTCTAAATCTAATTTTTTTTGTATTTTCGAACCTGCAAAGCAATAATCCGAAAGAAAAAAGTGAGAAAAATGAACAGTTTAAAAAAAAAAATGGTAAAAGTTTCAATTTTTAAATGTATTTTAATAGAAAAATGCTTATTTTAGTGAAAAGGTTTTTTTTCTTCTAAACTCTTTGTTAGATTTTGCTAAAAGATTCACATTATGATTATCGGTGTTACCGAAACAAAAGGTTGATATCTAAGATCGAAATAGATTAACGGTTTTTTGGATATACAGCATGTTATGGGGGTGTTTTCACCTTTAAACATCCAAGTGTGGAAATCATCATTTCTTACTAACTAAATTCACTGGAGATTTTTTATTTAACTTCTAGGGTATGAAATCACTTTCAAACAAGTAAAGGAAGCGTGCATAGCATGGACATTATATATGTGAATTTACTTCATGGGTTGTTTTATCATCCCTTGAATATTTAATCCCGAATATCGACATTTCTTTATGACTAAAATCACAGTTTTCTGATTAATCTATGAGGATAGGAATCATATTAAAGTGAATAGGGAAGGTGTAAAAAGACAATATCAGGCCTACAATATCACTTTAAAACATACATACAGAAGTGTTCTTTAGGAGGACTTGCATTATAATTTATTTTCAGGGTAGTTTAATCATCCCTTAATTATTGAAACAAAAAAATCGATATTATATACGGGATAACCCACCACAGATTTTTTATTAACATATTATTGATCAACAAAATCACATTAAAACATACATGGAAAGCGTCTTTTAACAGGATTTGCATTAGTATTTATTGTCAGGGTGATTTAATCATCTCTTATTTATTTAACAAAGAAATCGATGTTTTATACGGATTAAAGCACCAGAGATTTTTTTATTAATACATTGATTAACAATATCACTTTAAAACATATATAGGAAGCGTCTTTTAGCAGGATAAAATATCGATTTATTTGTTTCAATAATTAAGGGATGATTAAACTACCCTGAAAATAAATTATAATGCAAGTCCTCCTAAAGGACACTTCTATGTGTATGTTTTAAAGTGAAATTGTAGGCCTGATCTTTGGTGATTTATTCCTTACGAAAAGTTAATTTCTTTGCTTCTCTGAGTAAGGGATGATTAAACAACCCTCTAGAAAAATTCAAAGACATCCTTGTCGTTCTACACCTTCCCTATTCACTTTAATATGATTCCTATCTTCATAGATTACTCAGAAAACTTTTTGTGATTTTAGTCATAAAGAAATGTCGATATTCCGGAATAAATATTCAAGGGATGATAAAACAACCCTTGGAGTAAATTCACATATACATATAATATCCGTGCTATGCACGCTTCCTTTACTTATTTGAAAGTAATTTCATATCCTAGAAGTTAAATAAAAAACTCCAGTGACTTTCATCAGTAAGAAATTATGATTTCCATACTTGGGTGTTTAAAGTATGAAAATACCCCCATAAAATGATGTATACCCAAAAAACCGTTAATCTTTCTAGTTCTTAGATATGAACCTTTTGTTTCGATAACACTGATAGTCATAATGTGAAACTTTTAGCAAAATCTAACAACGAGTTTAGGAGAAAAAAACTTTTTACTAAAATAAGCATTTTCCTATTTAAATACATGTAAAAATTGAAACTGACCATTTTTTGTTTAAAAACTGTCAATTTTTCTTACTTTTTTCTTTCATATTATTACTTTGCAGGTTCGAAAATACAAACGAAAAATTAGATTTAGAATTTTTCACAAAAAGCCATTTACTGTACATTTGGTGCGGGGTCAAATACATTTAAATAAATACATTTAAAATACCAAATACATTTGGTCAAGAATTATTAATTATTTAAACAATTTCGATTAAAAATTCAGGAGTTTTGCTGTTTTTCAACGAATAGTCTCAAATGTTTACAGAATTAGGTAAGAATATCTTTCCGATCACTTTTTTTATATAATGCTCTGCAAATTTCAAAGAATTAATTATTATCTGAACAATGTTGATAAAAAAATTAAGAGTTTGATCATTTTTCAACGCATGGGCTGAATTTTTTTACGGAATCAGTAAAAAATGTTTTTCAAATAACTCTTTACTGTGAATGATGCTTTGCAAATTTACAATAATTATTAATTATTTAGACAATGTTTATCAAAATATCCAGAGCTTGGCTATTTTTCAAGTGATAGGCACAATTTGTTTACGGAGTCAACTAAGTATGTCTTTTCGAAGACTCTTTTTCTAGGTTGCTTCACAATTTCATATTTTTGCTATTTTCAACGAATAGGCTGCATTTTTTATACAATTAACAAAGAATATCTTTCCGATTTCTTTTTCTATGATGCTATGAAAAGTCTTTCTGATTACTCTTTTCGAGGTTGCTTTGTAAATTTGCAAGAATTAATAATGATCTAAAACATTTTCATTGAAAAATTTAAAATTTGGCTATGTTTTAAAAGTAGGCTACATTTTTTTAAAGAATTAACTTAGAATACCATCCGATTACTTTTTTTATATGATGCTTTGCAAATTTCCAAGAATTATTAATTATTTAAACAATTTTCATAAAGAAATCAAGAACTCGGCCATTTTTCAACGAGTAGCATCAATGAGTTGAATTCATCAAGATTTCTGCGATACATTGCAAATATACAATAATTAATAATTATTTGAATAATATTCATAAAAAAATTCAGAGTTTAGTTATTTGTCAACGAATAGGATACATTTTTTTACAGAATTAACTAAGAATATCTTTCCGATGACTTTTTTCTGTGATACTTCGTAAATTCTAAAGTATTATTAATTATTTAAACAACTTTTATAAACAAATTGGGAGTTTAGCTGTTTTGAAACTAATAGGCTCAATTTTTTACGGAAGCAAGAAAGTAAATATTTCCAATAAGGCTTTCCTACATTACTTTGCACATTTGCAATAATTATTTATTTAAACAATTTTCATAAACATATTCAGAGTTTGGGCATTTTTCAAGGAATAGACACAATTTGTTTACGGTGTCAACTAATGATGTTTTTCTGATGACTCTTTCTATGTTGCTTTGTTAATTTAAAATAATTATTAATTATTTAAACAATTTACATAAACAAATTCAGAGTTTGGTTATTTATCAACTAATAGGCTAAATTTTTTTACAGAATTAACTAAGAATATATTTCTGATAACTTTTTTCTGTGATACTTTGTAAATTCCCAAGCATTATTAATTATTAAAACAATTTTTATCAGAAAATAGGAGGCAACTAAGAATGTCGTTTCGAGGACTATTTCCTATGACACTTCGCAAATTTATAATAATTATTAATCATTTAAACAATTTTCCTACACATATTCAGAGTTTGTCTACTTTCAAAGGAATAGGCTCAATTTCTTACGGAAGCAACGAAGTATGTATTTCAAATAAGAATTTCGTACATTACTTCTAATTATTCATTATTGAAATATTTATCATAAACATATGCAGAGTTTGGTTATTTTTCAAAGAATAGACACAATTTGTTTACGGAGTCAACTAAGATTGTCTTTCAGATATCAAAACTTAGCTATTTTTCAACGAATGGGGTGAATTTTTTCACATAATTAACTAAGAATATCTTTCCGATGACTTTTTTCTATTATGCTCTTCAAATTTTCAAGATTTATTAATTATTTGGAATATTTTCATGAGCAAATGAAGAGTTTGGCAATTTGTTGCATGAAAATGTTTAGAATTGCACAATCATTTATTCTGCATCGTGAGAGAGTATCTATGCAAAGCCGTGTACAAATCAAAATTATTGAAGTAAAAATTAATTTCACGGTATTTTATTGAACTTCATTTCCAAATGTAATAATTACATGCAAAGAAAATGGTCGCGCGCGGAGCGCGCGTATGAGGCTCTAGTACATTTTTAAATTAAATTAGGAACGAAGTGTTTCAAATGATAATTTCAACAATAAATACAGGCTATTTTAATAGGCAGGTGAAAAATCTTATACAGCGTCTTCAAAACTGTTCTTACTTGATTGAACATGATCGCGAAATAAATTCCCGTGAGGATAGTATAAAAATACATTCAATTGTTCACCAGCAAATATCCTCTCCGATATTTTGTAATATGCTGCATTATGTTTGGTATGCTTCGAAACTCTGTGATGATAGGAAAACTTTCATGAATGTGAATGAAGGAAGCTTTCCCATCAATGTTCTGAGAAAATCATGTGAATATAAAAAATCTGCGTTTATTAGATGCGCCAGATGTCGCGAAACTTTCTGTTTTTCTTGCTTTTATGACCAGTATCACTTTGGTTCGTGCGCGATACTACATAATCCTAATGATATAAATAATAATAGTTGAGAATAAATGTAAGTGTAAGAAAGTAAATTAATTAAAAATAATTGGCAATTATTTGTTTTTTTTTAGTTTGCGGAAAAAAATTTAATTTTGTATTTATTGTTTGGAAATCTGTGTTCCTGCTTCAATTTAAAAACATAAATACTAGAAACTATTGAAGAATAAAGAATTTTATTAAAATTCAAAATATTCCAAACGAGAGATAATAAAAATACAATAATCATTAAATGGTATAATTTTATTGAATGTTATAAAAAATGGAATGAAGAAGAATTTTGATAAAGAGAAAAAAAAGACACAGCTACCGACCATTCGAAATACTTTTACACCGGCTCGATGACTATCCGTTCACAATTTTTAAAGTGCACTTTTCTCGAAAACGGGTCACAATTGCGCCTTATTGATTTGTCTCAGAAAACCTCTGGTTCGTACGTTTCATTGAAGAGAGTATCATTTCAAACAAAACAAAATCGTACTGAGAGCAACTGCCATCTAAAAAATGTCAACAGCCCCCAGTAGAACCGCGGTAAATTACACTTATGGCCACGTCTCACAACCGTGAGATGGGTAGTCACATGGTACGATAAAATCACAACGACAGGCCGGTGAAACCCTCGTGTGTCTTGAGGAGACGAAGGGACCCAAGGATTACGGCTTTCTGTATTCATCACGGAAGTGCCTTGGCATATTTTTGTCACGCGGGTATGGCTTTAAGGTTACGAACCAGTGATAGTTTCGCACCTCCGGGAGCACCTATCACAAGGACAATTACTTGTACCGAATATTTTGGGTACAGTCGTTGCAGCTCTCTTTCAAGGTCTTGATACCTCTGCTCCTTTTCTTTCTTCTTTACAGTGATGTTGTATTCGGACAGAGCCGAGAATTCGATCACGATTATAGTTCGTTTCTCGAAGTCTTGGAGAACAATGTCAGGCCTCGAGTGCGAAACGGAAACTGCTGTCGCTACCAACACCGTAAGGGCGACAAAGATGGTAACAAAGCACTCTTAGGGCCGCATTATGTCTATAGATATACGTCGTTCCTGCGTGGGTCGGACACCCCGATAGTACGTGTTCTAGGTACTCAGCGTGTGCATGACACACTCTGCGCACACGCTCTGCACCTATCACTGGGAACTTCTTGACATAAAATGCGGTCACGGTATGCTAAGGTGGAAATGACACCGTCCTGGCATGCGCAAATAAAACCCTCTGTACCTGAATTAAGCCCTGCTAATCTGAGGAACGCAAAAGTTTGCTCCTTCGACAAGGACTGTTTTTCTACATTTCTGTGAAACTGTCCGTGCATTTTCTTGTAGAGTAGCTGTTGGTGAAATTTTCCAACCTCTTATTTCTTCACTTCGGCCAATCATCTCGTGGTTCCTGACCATCTTGAGGAAAGGATCTCTGCCATTCGCAACGATGTAAGCTGTACTTAGAACAATTCGGTTCTGAACACACTGGAGTTTCAGAATTTCGCGTCTGCCTTGAGACGTGAAATGTATAATCGCGGAACTGACGAATTGATATGCGAGCTTTTATGCATGTGCATGATCTTACGTGTGGTGACATCAAGGGCCTTAAACTCGTTCTTCGTCCATTGAACCACCCCAAACAAGTAGAGTAGAACCGGGACGGCAAGCATGTTAGTCGCGGATACCTTGTTCAACGCCGACAGATTGGAAGACCAAATCTGTCGAAGAAGATGATTGTATCTGCTTCGGAGAGACTCCTTCATTGATGTTCCGTCCTGAACACGGCTTTGAGGCACGCCCAGGTATGTATAGGTCTCTCCAGTATTAAGATGTCTGATAACACTTATATCCACAAGCTCAGGGTCCTTGGGAACGCCAGTAATCTTTCCTTTCTTCAGATGAATTTTGGCACACTTGTCCAAACCAAAGTCCATTCCAATCTCTCCTGTGTAGTTCTTGATGATATTTATGGCAGATTGAAGTTTGCTTTTACCAGAGGCATAGATCTTCAGGTCATCCATATAAAATACATGAGTGACCTTATGCTCGCGATGATTAGTGTCGCCAGAGAGGTATCCAGGAGAATTTCGTAGTGCGAGTGATAAAGGCAGAAGTGTGATGCAAAAAAGCAAAGGGCTCATGGTATCAACTTGAAAGACGCCCCTCTGGAAGGTGACGTTGTTCGTTATCAGACGATAATTTATAGATGAGATATTAAATCTAGTTTTCCAAAGAAGCATCAATCTCTCTATGCATCTCACTATGTGTGGATGTACCTTCAAGCTTTCCAACAGACACATGATAAGTGTATGAGATGTTGAATCGACAGCTTTCCGGTAGTCAATCTAGGCCACTTACAGGACGCGCTGATGGGCTGCAGCGTCTTTACAGGCACACCTGTCAATTAGCAGGTTCTCGCGACAGCCTGCTACACCTTTTTTCGAGCCACGTTGTTCGTACATCTCTCGCCATACAGGCTCAATTCGTCGAACAATCCTGTTGTTTAGGACAGCTGTAAATATCTTATACAGTGTGTTCAAACAAGTTATTGGCCTGTAATTCTCTGGGTTGGACAAATTGCCTTTTTTCGGCAGCAGTATAGTGCGTCCTAACACTAGCCACTGCGGAATGGGCGTCTCCGAGTTTAAATATGAGGTGAATATGCGGGCCAAATGTTGGTGTAAAAAAGTAAACTTCTTCCACCGAAAGTTCTTGATACAATCTGGTCCAGCAGCGGAAAATTTCTTCGTGCCTCTAAGTGCTTTTTTCACCTCTTCGGCAGTGAATGATGGACATTCCTCCTCAGATTTTATAAGGTTGTCGCAAAACTCCTTGAAGCGGATGATATTGTCAGTATCTTCTTTCAACTCCAGTGTTTTCGGGATTTTGTATACCTCTCTCCAAAAAGTCTCTACCTCCTTGGGCTTGGGTGGATTTTTTACAGAAACAGGGAGATCGCTGAAGAGGCGCGATGGGTCAGCGAGAAACTGTTGATTCTCCCTGAGCCATCTCTCCCTCTTCTGCATTCTCCTCCTTGCGTCAGATAACAGCAGTATTTTGTCAACAATATGCTGCTTGATTGTCAGCAGCTTTGACTTGTTTAGTGTGTGATTCAAGACCCTTCGTTCTTGAGCGAACTTTCGAACCCTTTCCGTAAACGGTCTACCAGATATTATGTAGTCAATCACACATTGAACGCGGGACGCATTCTGTCTTGCCCATCCAATTTTCTTGATCAGTTGATGCAAGCGTCTTTTGGTCTTTTGATCCATCGTCGGTTTTAGCCTTCGATTTGAATCAGCCAAAGTTCACACAGCACCATAAACTGAGCAATTGATGGTCCAGAGGTCGGACTCTTGCGAGATATCTCCACGAAGGGAGGCATCCATTTCAGCCAGATCTTGGGGCTTAAGAGGAACTTGGATGTTGATGTTCCTCCTTGTACTGAAATTGCAATCATCTTTCAGAAGGTGCCTACTTTGTGTGGTTGGTCTTAATGTCGCTTCATCTTCGACTGCAGCTTGATCAAGCAACGGTTGGGAAAGCGCTCCGCGTACATGTCCATTTTGTCCGGAGGTAGTCGGATTGATTTCGCAAAGACTGATGCGAAACGTGCTGAAGCTCTGGGTTTTTCTGGCACCGTCAAGTGTGCATAAGCGCCATAAAGCCTCCGCGAACAGGGATAATGCTGACATCGTAGCAGTCTAGCACGTCATTCTTAAATCGATCCGTTCACTCAATGTGGGCGTTTCGCCGGTTCGTCGTCGTGTTTCCATCTGAATTATTTTCAGCACATCTACAACATTTTGGTGTCTTGGTGGTTTCATTGTTGTTCTCACGAGCAGCTAGGAAGAGGGTTCGTCCATCCTTGTAGAACCCCGCGTGCATGGATAAAGCTGATACTCTGAGAGGTCGCCCGGTATCCCAGAGTCTTTCTTCAAAGACACCTCACCCAGGTGCCATTCAGCTTTCGGCACGGTTCTTACGCCTTCGCTTAGGGGTTATTCCTTCGGGACCATCCCTGGAAAATTGTCCGCGACTGCTTATTAATTATTGTAACCATATTCAGCAGAAACCCTTGGTACAGGGAACTTCTATCCGCAACCCGAGGACGCGTTCGGTGTCTTTGTCATAGGCCCTTCGGTTCTATTCCAAAGGAATCGAAACCGAAATATATATATAGTTAAAAGTTTGTCATAAGGACAACCGCAGGATTTCGCCGGGAGCGGGTGCTAACCTGAAAAATTGCACCCGCTCCCAGCGAAATCGCGGTAAAATTTCAGCTGTAACCACGTCTCACGACCGTGAGATGGGTGGTTACAGTCTGCGCGAATTCAATACGATGATCCGGTGAAAGTCTCGTGCACCCTGAGGACACGGAGCGACCCAAGGACAACCGCCTTCTGCATTCTCCCTGCAAGTGTCTCAGCATTTTGTTGACACGCAGGGATGCTTTTCAGGCTATTAACAAGTGAAACCTTGGCACCTCCAAGAGCGCCAATGATCAGGACGATTAGCTTGACAGAATATTCCGGGTATAACCGTCGCAACTCCCTCATAAGGTCTTTATACCTTTCTTTCTTTTCTTTCTCCTTCGCTGTGACGTTTTTGTCCGCTGGTGCCGAAAATTCGATAACGAACATGGTTCGTTTCTCGAAGTCAAGAAGAACCATGTTAGGCCTCGAGTGCGCAACAGAAACAATTGTCGAGAGTATGAAATTCCAATATATGCAGCACTTCTCATTTTCGACAATTGACTCTATTTCTCTAGGGGCGTTCAGCGGAGAGGTATTTGGGCTAATGCCGTAAGAGTGACAGAGATGGTAATAAAGCACTCTCAGTGCCGCATTGTGCCTTTGGATGTAGGTTGTTCCCGCATGAGCTGGACAACTAGATAGTATGTGTCCTAGATGCTCAGGGTGTTCATGACACGCTCTGCAGCTATCATCGGGAATATCTTGGCTCAAAATGTGGCGACGGTATGCTAGAGTGGAAATGACACCATCTTGACATGCCAAAATGAAGCCCTCTGTGCCCGACTTCAATCCGGGTGATCTAAGGAAAGCAAACGTCAGCTCATACGACATCGACTGATCTTCCACATTTCTGTGGAAGATGCCGTGCATCTTCTTGTCGAGGAGCTCTTCGCGGAAGTTTTTCTCCTGTGCTTTCTTAATCCGGGCCTTCAGGAGTGAGTATTCAAGATGGATAAGATTTGATGCATTTCGCTCACCCCTGACATTGAAGTCAAGGCCGAGTGTTTCAGCAGCCTCTTCCGCTGCTTTGTAAAGAAACGCCCCTTTGCCTACTTCTTCGTGTTTTCTGACCATTTTAAGAAGAGGATCTTATCCATTTGCGACAATATGTGCTGTACCCAGAATAATCCTGTTGTAAAGACATTCAAGATTCAGTATTCCACGACCACCTTGACGGCGTGAGATGTAAAGTCGTGGAACAGAAGACTTAAGGTGCATGCTTTTGTTCATGTGCATAACCTTTCGGGACCCGATATCGAGGGATCTGAGCTCGTCCTTCGTCCATGGAACTACTCCAAATGAATAGAGTACTACTGGGACGGCAAGCATGTTCGTTGCAGATACTTTGTTCCTCGCCGACAGTTCGGAAGACCATATCTGTCGGAGGAGACGTTTCTATCTGCATCGAAGAGTATCCTTTATAGATGTTACGTCCTGAGTGCGGCTTTGTGGCACGCCCAGGTATGTATAGGTCTCTCCAGCGCAAAGGTGTCGTATAGCGCTTCTGTCAACGATTTCTGGGTCTTCGGGGGTGCCGTTAAGCTTTCCTTTCTTCAAATTAACCTTGGCGCATTTCTCTAACCCGAACTCCATTCCAATCTCTTGAGTGTACTCTTTGACCATTTCTAGAGCTAGATGAAGTTTCTCTTGATTTCTAGCATAGATCTTAAGGTCATGCATGTGAAATACATGAGTTACCTTATGCTTTCAATTTGCAGGTTTGCCGCAGAGGTACCCTTCGGAATGGCGAAGTGCGAGAGATAGTGGCAATAATGTGAGGCAAAAGAGGAGAGGGCTCATGGTGTCACCCTGAAATACACCTCTCTGAAAGGTGATACTGTTAGTGATCACACGATATTTTCCAGATAAGATGGTAAATCTGGTTTTCCAAAGCGGCATTAATCTCTCTATGCATCTCACGATGTGTGGATGAACCTTCAAGCTTTCCAACAGACAGATGATAAGTCTATGGGAGGTTGAATCAAAAGCTTTTCGGTAATCTATCCAGGCCATCGATAGAGATCGTTGATAGGATGCTGCATCTTTACAGACACATCTATCGATTAGCAGGTTCTCCCGACATCCTGCTACGCCTTTCTTCGAGCCACGTTGTTCATACATCTCTCGCCACACAGGTTCAATTTTCCGAAGAATCCTATCATTTAGGATGGCTGTGAAGATCTTATACAGTGTGTTCACACAAGTTATTGGCCTGTAATTCTTAGGGTCAGCTAAGTTGCCCGTCTTAGGCAGGAGCACTGTGCGCCCTTCCACCAACCACTCCGGAATAGGCTCTTCCGACTTTAAATATGAGGTGAAAATTCGGGCCAGATGCTGGTGGGTTGAAGGAAACTTCTTCCACCAGAAGGTCTTGATACCATCTGGTCCCGGAGTGGGAAAGTTCTTCATGCCTCTTAATACGTTTTTCACCTCCTCGGTAGTGATGGGTGGGCATTCTTCCTCAGGTGTTATGAGGGCATTGCACAGCTCCTTGAAGCTATTTATGTTCTTTGAGTCTTCTTGAAGTGGATGCTGGACCTCGTAGACTTCTCTCCAAAATGCTTCGACCTCCTCTGGTTTGGGCGGATGGTCGACAGTAATTGGAGGGTCTTGGAAGAGTTTAGATGGATCAGATGAAAATTGTTGATTTTCTCTAACCCACCTCTCTCTCCGCTCTAGACTTCTCCTAGCGTTAGATAGTATTCGTATTCTGTCAACAATATGCTGTCTGATGGTCATTAGCTTTAATTTGTTGATTGTGTGATGACGGATCCGCAATTCGCGCGCGAACCGTCGAACCTTGGCAGTGAAATTCCTGCCAGATGTTATGTAGTCAATCACACACTGAATGCGGGACGCGTACTGTCTAGCCCAGCCTATCTTTGTGCTGAGTTGATGCATTCTTCTTTTGGTCTTATGATCAACCGTTGGTTTTGTTTTACGGCTTGCATCTGCCAAAGTTCTCGCTGCATTGTACACACCACAACTGATAGTCCAGAGGTCGGATTCTTCGGAAAAATCTCCACGAAGTTCATCATCCAATTCAGTCAGATCTTTGGGCTTGGGAGAAACCTGAATGTTGATGTTTCTCCGGGTCCTGAAGCATCGTTCTTCCTCTATTGGATGCCTGTTCGCGGTTGGTCTCAGTGTCGCTTCTCTTTCTCTGTTGCCAGCTTTTTCTGGATGCGATTGAGTAGGCACCCCGCTTATATAACCCCTTTTCCTAAGGTTCTCGGCATGGTTTCGCAGACGTTGTTGCGAAAAGTCTGAGAGCTCTGGGTGTTTCTCGCACCACAGAGCATGCAGTCGTGCCATGTAACCTTCTCGTTCAGGGACCATACTGGCATCGTAGCACTCCAGCAGGCTGTCATTGAGTTAATCCGTCCACTTAAAAGTAACAAGATTCCGCCGGTCAATCGCATTGACTCCGTCTTGATTGGCTCCCCCAACTGTAGGGTAGTCGGCATTGTTGTCCGACCCATTGTCGGGAGCCCTGCGTGTTCGATTGTTTTGAACCGCACTTACTACAACTATGTTTGGTGTTGTCATTGTTGTTCCCACGAGCAGCTAGGGAAAGGGTTCGTCCATCCTTGTAGAGCCCCGCATGCAAGGATAAGGCTGTATACTCTGAGAGTCGCCGATTTCCCAGAATCACCGTTAGAGACACCTCACCCAGGTGACATTCAGCTTTCGGCACGGTTCTCACACCTTCGCTTGGGGGTTATTCCTTCGGGACCATCCCTGGACAATTGTCCGCGACTGCTTATTAATTATTGTAACCATATTCAGCAGAAACCCTTGGTACAGGAACCCTCTATCCGCAACCGGAGGACGCGTTCGGTGGCTTTGTCATAAGCCCTTCGGTTCTATTCCAAAGGAATCGAAACCGAAACCGAATATATATATATATATATATATATATGTGTGTGTGTGCATGTGTGTGTTCCCTTTCGGGGTAGACGTGACACTACCCTATTCGGGTAGTGTTTCTAGGTGGATAGTTTCTTGTAGTAAAGAACTACAAGTGTGGGCTCACCACACCCACGACGTGAACAGCACGCGATAGTATTATTCCCGAATGGTCACCCATCCAAGTACTAACCGCGCCCAATACTGCTCAACTTCAGTGATCTAACGAGAACTGGTTTTTTCAGCGTGGTATGGCCGTTGGCCATATATAATATTATAATAATAATAATAATAAATAAATAAGAGCCTCGGTGGCTCAGTTGGTTAGACGCTCGGACTTCACCTCACAGGTCCGGGGTTCGATCCCTGAGCCGGTACCTCTTGAAATTTTTCTATATACCTTTATCGAGGATCTGGTAGTTCGGAACCCACCTTAAGCTGTAGGTCCCCCAATCATGCACTTGACTGCAACCCAGTCCGTGAATGATGGGGTAAAAACCAGGCTTTGCCCAATATGTCAGGGCAAACGCTCTTATCAGGTCACTTGATTGCATTATAATAATACGTCCGTGACTGATAATATATATAGGGACAACCCCGTGCATGATATTGAAACAAACAAAAAATCCAACTCTAACCAAAAATGCCTTCGGCATATTGGGCTGTAACCATCTTAAGCCTGAGAGAAAAAAGAGTTTTCTCATTTTTTTTTAAATAAATAAAAATATAATATATATATATATATATATATATTATTATTATTATTATTATACCATTAAGCCATTTCCCTTTCGGGGTAGGCGTGACTTGCTCGGTTGGAACGTAGTGGGATAGGTATATAGGTGTAAAGTAGGTCGTTATATGGTATAAGGTAGATAGGTATATAGGTATATGTGTTATGGTATAGATATTTTAGATTGATCTGGAGTTTTCGTGTTATTTATTCAAATAACACGTTCACTCCGCAACACTGCTCCGACCCAGGTTGCTGATCAATCTCTCTAGCGATCACCCCAAGTGAGGAGCCTCACAAAATTGTTATGTATGGTTCCCCACTTGGGCCCATTAGTATCCAAGGTCTTTGTTTCAGGCATCATTC